>VZUI01050635.1:0-35781 GCA_013401135.1 Cettia cetti | reverse complement strand
CCGGAACTTCCCTTCCCGGAACTTCCCTTCCCGGAACTTCCCTTCCCTTCCCGGAACTTCCCTTCCCGGAACTTCCCGGAACTTCCCGGAACTTCCCGGAACTTCCCTTTCCGGAACTTCCCTTCCCTTCCCGTATAAACTTTACAAGACCCAGAGCAGAAATCACACTCACAATAATATAACTAATATATCTGCTAAATCTCTGCTCAATTATATCACTTCTCATTACATTCCATGTCAAGTTTTGATGCTCGGCATGTTTTACTATTAGAATAATAAGTACCAGCCTGATTGCAGCTATATCTTTTGAAAGACTATACAGAAAAGAGTACCACCCACTTGCAGTTGTCAGATTTTCAGATAAATTAGTTCATTACTGAGGAAATGATGGTGCTTTTTTTTCTGCCATCTTCTTTTGAAATTAATTCAAATATTAATATATTGATTGGACAGGTAGCATTTACATAGAGACTGATATGTATAAATAATTGTTACCTTTCTGAAGACAGAATGGGATGCTGGAATATTTTTGCAATTATAGGTTAGGATTTTTTCCAAGTATGCTGGTACTATTTACGGACTTTCTTTTGTGTTCTTTTCTGCATTTTTCTTTTGTCCTACCTTCTCCCTATTAATGGGATCCCCCCAGTCACCTCAAAAACCTGGGTTTCCATAAAACAGCTGGAAAATCCTGATATTTTTTGTGCTGGCCATAAACAAAGCAAAATGTACCCAGCTGTTTCCATGTGTTAGTGTAAAAAAAAATTACTACGTGCAGTCACAAGACAGGTAGAGATATCAATAAGTTATGATATATATATATATATATATATATATATATATAATATACAGTGTAGAACCAGTCTCCTTAAATATGAGGCTACATTTCATGACAACAGGATTGGTATCCCTGACTAGATCAGTCTGCAATATAATCACTGGAAATATTAACTTACATCACAAATGGTGCATCTTCAATTATTCTAGAGAACAGCTGAGAAGATAAAAACTGGAAAAAAATGCCTTCTACATAATTGTCACAACACAAGTATAGGTGAGATGTTGCAGAAGAAGGGCTCCTTCAAAAAACAGCGTACTGAAATAAATTAATGCAGAGAGAAAGTCGGCAAAAATGTGGTTCAAAATAAAGGCAGTCAGGGTGAGCATTAGGAAACAGTAACTCTGGAGAGATCAGAACGAGGAGCAGAAAAGAAATGTAATTCTTAAAAACAGACTAAGACTTTATGAGCGTCATCAATAAAACACCAATGGAGAGAGACATGTAATTTCAATACATAACACCTACAAGTAAAAAGAGAAATCTTTAAATTACTAAAAGGAATTGCTACAGATTATTAACCCAATTAGATGCAAGAATGAGCCAAGCAAAAGGTTTAAAATAGCAGTTTATCCATTAGAGTCAATGAAGCCATCCAAATTGTATCAGCTAAGGTTTTGGCTGATCATCTGAGGATGTGGAATAGGGAAAAAAATTTTAGAAGTGTCATAAATACATGAGATTAGAGAAAATCCAAACTTTTAGCAGAGATGAATGTCCAGCAAATGGATGAGGAAGACCTTGATTTTGCACTGGTCACAGATTTAAAACCTGAGCAAAATCTTCAGAGGGATTTTATCAAAACTTTTTTAGAGTAGCAGCAGCAGTGACAAGCTCAAAGAGAGGAAAGGTGTGCCCAAAACAAATGATATTATTAGAAGAATGGAGCTTTGGCAGACACTTCAGCAATGTTCCACTTTCTACAGTGTGCATGCCTCTGCTCCCAGTGAAAATGAACTGGAATTGACCCATGGGTACCACTGGGACTTCAGCAAAAGTAGAGGAAGAAACAACTTCATTAGAAAATAAACTATAAGCTGAAGTAGTTCAAAAAGTAGAAGATAAAATACATTGTTTCCTTTTTATATCTTCAAAGGCATGCGAGATGAGAAATCAACTATGCCTGAAATTCTTCCACAGGCAATGAAAATACCTACTGGAGTTGCTTCAAAAGACGAAACTTGAGCTAACTTTGTAATGTATCAATAAAAATGTCATCAAACTGCATATACCAGACAGATTACTTTGTGGTAGCAGTTACTTCCCTACAAAGCCAGAGATGGCCTTGATCAATTTCATGGTGTGTCTAGGAAAATCAGGTATCAGAAAAACCATCTAGGAAGGTGAACTCAAGTTTTTTGGAGGCTGTATATTATGCAGGTTGATTAGGACACACAGAATAAAAATTACTTGATTGGTATTTGAGAGGTTAAGTTTTAAAAATACTGAGGTATTAGACATATCAAGAGATGCAAGAGTTGTATTTAGGTCTTGGAAAAAAAAGAAAAGGAAGTGCTTTTCTCAAGGGTATACAAGCAAAAATAGATTTGTATAGAATTGCATACATCTAGGAAAATACATGAGGAGACGGGCACACACTGGAAAATGTCCAGTAAATATAGCCAGAAACCATTTGTATCTAATCCATAAATTTAAAATCATTTCACAAACCACTCAGTATCTCTTTCTTCTGAGGACAAAATCAAAATGTTTCTCTCCTGAAGTCTTATTAGCAGTGAGCATAATGCAATACTGGGATACCATATCCCAACCAGCAAACTGTTGTCATTGTCCAGAGGTCAGGTGATATAAAATGACTGCAGTTTCAATTTCATTGACTCCATCTAAAGCAGTGCTGAAGGTAAATGAAATCCAGCTGTGTCTTTTGAAGGACTAAATTTCATAAAACTTAATTTGCACCTACAGCAAAGAATATTTTGCTTCTAAAGATTTCAAAAGTGAAAGAAAGTGAATTTGATTAGGATTCATAGTCACTGCTTTTTAGCAGTAAGTGAAGTCAGGATGTGCCTTTAGTTCCTTAGAAAACCTTGTTACTATAACTGCAGATTTTTGCGAAGTCAGTTTGTTGCTTGTATTCTAGTGGTGAATAAAACTTCCTTTTGACTAGACTGCATTCTATTATTTTATTAAATCAAACTTATCATTTAAGAGTGGATACACGCTGACAAATGACTTAATAATGATCTAGGGCCATTTGTGGTTCATGTTTTTTGTGACTAATGGATGTGTTTAGTTTGGTTCCAACCCAGTTAATTTTAACACTGAAGGAATTCTTTTTCGTTAACTCTACTGCAAGTTTCACTAGTCTCTAAATACAAGTTTTTCTGCTGTCTGCACATCTAGACATGTTCTGAGGCTGGGGAATTGTGACCTGTGGTACCTACTAAACCTACGTTGCGGTCTACCACAGCCTGCCAACTCCACACATCCATTATTCTTGTCTCATGCCTCAATTAAAAGGTTTTGGAGAAGGACTGGTTCCCATCACAAAGTAGTTTCTTGAGTCTTTCCTAGTGAAGAATTTCTGAGGAACACTGGGAGCAGGTATAAAAACCCAACTGTGAGTTTACTCAAGCATTTGACTGCCAAAGATTCAGCTTCCTCAAAGGAGCAAAACCTCTTTCTAATAATTGCCACTTATGCATCTATCAGAGAAGGAAGTGATTTCCAATACCCAGCATGGTCGTCATCAGTGCACTTCTCTTAAGCATTCTCAGCAATACAAAAATACATCTTTCTATGGGTTTTCAACATGTGTACTACATTCTAGGGTGTCCTTGCAGACAAACTGATCTCACTGTGAAGAGCTTGCTCTTGGAGATTCCAGTCTGAGCTCTACCAGGTTAATAAAAAAGCATTTCAAATATTGTTAGCAGGCTAAAAGTTTTATGTTTTAATAGAAGAATTTTCTGAAGAGCTCTTAAGACCCTAGATTTGCACTATTTACATGTAAACCTTTTTGAATACTGTCTTCTATAAGAGTACTTGCTTAAAGAAAATTTTCTTGACGAGATAGCCCTTGTCTTTCATAGATCAGAACATTACTTCAGTGCTTCCAGACAACCAGCTTCTCCTCAAAGTCCTCTCGTAATTAGGAAACCCTAAGATGTTAAAAAATAAGAGAGTTATCAGGGTAAAGGTCAGATCAGCACATTACTAATCTCTTTTAGACAGAAAAGTGAAATTCTTTCAATAGCTGGAGAACATAATATTCTACAGACAGACTGATGCCTACCTAGTTGTTCAGGGAGCTGAAAGGGATAGTTACTTGCCTCTTGTATAAGGATTCTCAAGTCTAGCTCTGGTAGGATAAAACAGCTGTGAAGAAGAGGAGAATAAATAGAAGTTCACATAAACTTGTTGTATTTACCAAATCTGGGAAGGAAAAAAAGAGAAGCCACTTTCATTCCTGTGAGTGGACATTAACAACACTGTTTCACTGCTAAGTACAAAGATTGTGCTTTCAGTGATTTATTCTCCACATTGCTTTCCGGATGCCTTCTGCTCACTAAGGCTGTGTTCACTGTCCATGTTGAATGTACCGGTTTGCAGTCTTAAGGAGCTAATTAGATCCCGTGGAGAAACAGATTTGGCTGGGAGCAGTGGGCTAGGGGGAAAGTCAGAATAGCATAATCTCGATCTTTCCCCACTGTCTTCCCACCCTTCTGCTTGTGGTCTTGCTACCCTCCGGCTCATGGTGCAGCCTCCATGGGCTGCTGTGGCTGCAGGAGCAGTATGCAGGTGTCAGCCACAGCCATGCAAACCTGACTCATTGCACAACAGCAGATTTAAGGATGAAATGCTTGGGATCAAACTCTGGCTGGTGAGATTTTCTGGGTGAGGAAGGATGTAGTCAATCCAAGGCTGGAAAAATGTTTGTGTGTGTGTGTGTTTGTTTGCTGGTTTTTGTTGGTGTTTTTTTTCCCCCCCTTACCCCTGGCTTTTCTGTCCCCTGGCTACATAGTGGAACATCGACCATCTACTCCAGATGAATGCGCAAAAGCTTAACTTTTTTTTAATTTAAACCCAAGATCATCCCTTTTCCTGTTGCTTCAAACCAACACGGCCGTGGGACACCTTTGTTGAAAGAAGCTTTAGTCCCCCTCTAGCTTCCCACCTGCGGGTGAGGAGCGGGCCTCCGTGGGCTCTTTCCCGGCTGTCCCGGCGCAGGAGCCCCGGGCCATCCAGGCTACGGCCCGACGTCCCCCGGTCACTCAAAAGCCAGCACTCAAGAGAGGAGCAAACTCTCTTCATCGCTCTTAATGGGACACTTAACCCGCCGGGGTAATCAAGACCAGGGGGCTGTCAGCACGACTAACCTCTTTATTGCCGGGCGCGACTCCGGGGAGAGCCAGGAGGGTCCCCCCGCATGCCCACCACCCGCGGAGGGTCCTGCACCCCCCGGGCTCGTCCCCTTCTTCTCGGCAGCCACAAACGCCGGTTCCTGCGCGGAACCAGCGGTCCGAGGTCTCGGGGGTCTCCGGGGAAGCTCCCCGCTCTTTTCAACGATGTCTGTTTCTTCAGAGCCCAGCGTGTCCATCTCGCTGCGGGCTGTTCCCAGCGGCGCTCGGAGCGCGGTGGGGACGGCAGAAATCCTGCGGGAGGAAGTTATGGACCATCGGACCCCTGGGGAGAAGACCTCCGCCCCGTGCTCCCCCGCGGTGCCCCACGGAACCGCGGTTCCTCCGGCCGCCCCGACCTCCTCCCGCCGGACTCCGCGGGTGCGTGTTCGGAGTCCCGCTGTCCCCCCGGGACTCGGGGGGCTCCTCCGGGACGGGGGAGGGTGCGATTCCCCTTCCCCCCCCCCCCCCCCCCCCCCGCCCAAGGACCGGGACGATAGAGCGGGAAAACACTTTCAGACTACCTCCATGAAGATCCAGTTTCTTTCTTTCTGGTCAGAAGTAACGTGTTTTGTGGTTGTGGGTTGCTCTTTCTTTCTCGCTCTCTTTTAATTTATTTTTATTTTTTTCGGGTTTCCCCTCCCCCCCCTTGTTTTTGTTTGTTTTTGTGTCTGCTTGGTTTTTAAATTTAAAATATAATGCTGAAAGATAAATAGGTGAATTATCAATCTCGGCGTTGACGGTACGTCAAAGATTGCAAAGCCAAAGCGCTCTGTTCCGGCGATGAGGATGATTTATAGAAAATTGCAGGCAGAACACATGCACATTCTGGCAGCCGTAAAGACAGTCCCTCCCTCTCCCTTAATGTTCTTTTATCAGCTTCTTAGGAGGTGTCCGCTCTGTTTGTCTGCATGAAACCAGTAGTCTTAGTAGGAATCCTCAGTTTGGGTGTTTTTTCCCCCTTTCCCTTAATAAGGAATGTCTAAATCCAACAGTGCTCCTTCTGCCCAGATATTATCCTTTCTCCCATTTCTCACAGCACTTGTTTGGGTTGGAGCGGGGGGAGCGGAAAGAGGGGAGAGGAGGAGGAGGAGGAGGGAGAAGATCTTTCTCCTGTTTAGTCATTAACTTGCACGGCTCAAAGAAAAGGAAGATTTAATGGGAGAGATCCTGCATGTGTGCTTTGTACTCACGGCATTCTTGTACGAATGGGAAGATCGGAGGGTGCATGGGTTTAATATCTGACCAGTACCTGGGCGACCGAGTTTTGTTATTTTATTGCTATGGATATTATTCCTGCGTTTGGTCTTCAGCTGAGCTGAGAGAGACAATGAAGTTCTAACACGCCTGACTTGTCCCAGAGTCAGTAAAACATGAACTCAAAAATTTTCAGGAGATCACCTCAGATTCACCACTCATATGTAACTTCTTCGGAGCAGGGGAGGATCTCTCCCTCCACCCGAACCGGAGCTCCGTGGTTCTAGCCTCTCTTCCAGCCATGCAAAACTGCAAAGCTGGAGAGCTCGAGAAACCCCGCTGATGTTCCAACACCAGTCATGCCCTTGTGCTCAAATTGATCTTGCCTCACTCCCGCGTATTGATTTACTGAGTCTGCACGTAAACCCTAATTCCTCCCGCCCCTCTACCCCCATCCCCCTTTCCCCGGTAGACATAACCCCAGAAAGAATCTGACCTGGTGCTGTGGAAAGATTGAGGGGAGGGGGGGGGAGGGGGGGGTAGTGGTGGTGTGGGTGCGCTGAGGTGGGGGTGTCTAGCAAAAGAAGTAGCTCAGGACAATGCTTGATAGAAATGTGACTAAATAAAAATGCATGCTATAGCCGCTTTGTCTTTGTCTGCTTGCCTTCATCACCCAGATACCTTTCTTTGTGAGCCTTGATCGCTGGTTTCCACGGTCTTAAATAATCAGTCACTAAGAGGCAGACAACTAGGTGTTGGGAGGCATAAAAGTTATTTTAAGTGGAATTATTTATTTTATTTTGCTGCCAAAAACCGTTTCACCAATGTAAGAAGTCTTTTGGTGATATTAGTACAAGCTCTCTTTACTCCCAAACGCTTGTGAGAAATAAAAAACCTGGAGATGACTGTCTTTATTTCCAGGAGTAGACTTCAAAATACGTGCCAGAAATGGACAATTTGAGTGTCCTTTCTCCACATCAAATGAGAGCTGGAAGGGGGATTAAAAACCAACCACGTGGTAGATCTGGTTTTATACTTTGCGACCTCCAGCTCCATTTATGTTCTTTACCCTGCTCAGGGAAGATTAGCCTCTAGATGGATGTGTCTGAGGGATCACCTCGGGGGCAGATCTGCATGCAGAAACCGGTTTTTGTCATGGCTGGAAGAGAGCTATGACCCAGCAGAGCGCTCCATCCGAGCGGCTCCCCCAGCATCGCAGGAGCTGCTGAGCACTCCTGCACAGGAAGCTTTGTGAAGGCAACAGCTTGGAAGGGGAAGATCTTCAGATCTTTCCCCCTTCTTCTCCTCCTCCCTGGCCTGTGAGTGATTCAGTGTCCCAAACCTTAACTTTTTGTTGCCACCTTCCTCCTCTCAATCTCCTTCATCTTCAACACCTCCTCCTCTATCACTACCATCTTCTCCATCTGTCTGCCTGCTGGATCTCTCTTTCTCTTGCTTGCTTTCCCCCCTCCTCTTCCACCTCCCTCCTCTTTCTTCTTGCCTTTTCCTCCTCTCTTTTCTTCTCTTTTCTTTCTCTTTTTTCCTCCTCTTCCCCTACACGTTGTTGTTGTTGTTAGAAAGGATTCTTGCACCCCCTGGTGCTCTTGCGTTTTGTGTGGTAGAGGAGAGGAGATTGTCTTCTTTCTCTCTCTCCCTCTGGTTGCTCATTATTCAGAGAGAGACACAGAGGGTGAGAGAGAGAGAGAGAGAGAGAGACGGATATCTCAGGTCATCTGCAGCTGCAGCAAACCAGTGAAGGAGAGAGAGAGAGAGGGAGAGGGAGAGAGAGAGAGGGGGGGGGAAAAGCAGGGAAAGATGGCGATCCTCCATTGCTGAGACCTGGCAAGGAGCACATGAGACTCACAAAACAACTTCCACAACAATAACAAGAAGAGCTAGGCAGAGAGGAAGAGGAGAGGAGGCAGCAGCAAGAGCAGCAGTGCCGGGACGCTCCTGTAAGTTCTTGCAATTAAAACCCATCTCTGGTTTGGCATTGGAGAGATCATCTCTCGTTTGTGTGTGTGCGCGTGTGTGTGTATGTGTCTGTGCGTGTGTTGTTTTGTTTAGTCTTTTATGTCTGTCTTTCCACCACCTTCCTCTGAAATCCATTCATTCGGTCAACGGAGGAAGGAGGAAGAAAGAAAGGAAGAAAAAAAAAAAAAAGAGAGGGGAGCGAGAGCGGGGTGTTTTGTTTGAGAGAGAAGTCTTGCATGGAGGAGGAGAAGAGGAGGAGGTGCTGGTGGTGGTGGTGGTGGTGGGAGGAGGAGGAAGGCGGTTAATTAATTTTTTGTTGTTGCATTACGGTGGGGGGGGTGGGGGGGGAAATATGGGGAGATAAGTGAGATACCAACCGAGCTTTCGGGGTGGGGGGTGCCTGAGAGTACATGTGTGTGTGTACGGGGTCTGGATGGTGCTGTGCGTATGGACTTGGATCAGAGACGGGAGACACACGGAGGAGAGAAAAGCTCCGTGCTGGCACGACCCAGGCAATCGGGTGACCTCTTTCTTCCTTCCTTCCTTCCTCCCTTCCTTTCTTCCTTCCTTCCTTCCTTCCTTCCTTCCTTCCTTCCTTCCTTCCTTCCTTCCTTCCTTCCTTCCTTCCTTTTTTCCTCGCTCTCTTTCTTGCTTTATTTCTCTCTTTTTCTTCTTTCTTTCTTTCTTTCTTTCTTTCTATCTTTCTTTCTTTCTTTCTTTCTTGCTTTCTCCCAGTCACTCTCCCCCTCCTCCTCTTTCTCGTTGCCCGCCTCGCCGCTGGCGAGGCTGGTCCCTCACCCCGGCGGTGGTGCCCCCATCGCGGTTCTCCTGGAGTTGGGATGCGGGGGTGCCCGGCGGCGTCGGGGCTGGAGGGCTGGTGGTGACCGCAGAAGGTGGCTTGGAGGAGGACAGCGTTCAGCTGGAGAGCAGGAGCCATTACACACGCTTGTGCTCTTCTTTGAGAGAAAAGAGAGAGAGAAGGGAAGAAAAGGGGAAGGAGCCCGCTTCTACTTGCTCAGTTCCCCGATGTCCCTACCTTTAAACCATGCAAGGGATAAGGCGCTTTCTCTCCTGCCCCTTTCTCAACCCACCCGGAGCAGGTTTCTCCCTATCTTTCCCTTTCTTTATCACCCTGTCCTCCATTTGCAAGCTGTCTGCTTTGGTTCCAGTCCAGGCTCCACAACACAAAGCTTCTCCTCGCTCTCGCACACATGCACACACACAGTCCATAGGCTCTCTTTATGTCTTCTGGAGTAACCTTCTCCTTCCCCCCTCCACCCCGTGCCCCCCGGCTCCTCTCAGCATTGTGGTTTCTATTCTCCATACAGAGATCCTCCTGGAGCTTCATGTAGTTGTGATCTGATAGGATTCCTCCCCCCCTTCCCTACAACTCCCCCTTTTTGGGGGAGAAAAAGGGAAAAGTTTCATCTGTTTTTCTGGTGTTTGGAAGGGGAAAGACCTCCAAGTTTTGAGTGCTTTCTGCTCCTGCTTTTGTGTGTGCGTCTGTGGGGGTCTGTTTGTCTCATGAAGCTGCTTGCATGTCTAAGAGGAAGTGACTAGTTTGGCAGAGAGCTGTGATCTGAGTCAGGTAAGCCATGTCATGTTCTCTAGCTCCACCAGAAAATGGAGGAGAGAGAGAGTAGACAAAGCTGAGATGGGAAGTGCTCCTAACATTATGGATGTCTCTCCATGTTTTGAGGCTTTGCTGGGCAGGAGCTGGCTTAATCATGATTTTTTCCCCTAAGATTTTCCCTTCAGATTTTTCAATGCACAACATTGTGATGGGTCTTCTCGCTGTCTTCATGCTATCAGGAAATGAGGATTGGAGGAAATTGCTCAGATTCTTCTTCACACAGAGAAACACATCCTCAGGCTTTTTTTTCCTCTGATGTTTTCATGCGGAGGTCACCTTTCTAGATATTTTTCTTTGGTTAAAGACCACAGGATTTTGGAGGTTGATCAGTTGGCCAAGTAAATAGTGTATATAAGCATATATTTTTAGATTTCTGAAAGCATTTGGAGGTAAGTGCATGCAGCTTGAGGCTGCTCAGGTTCTTCCAGAGGGTATCATGAAATGTCTCTTTTTTTCCTAGGTGATGATGCCTAATTTTTGGGATTTTTAACATCTCACTTTCAAGAGCATTCCTTCTTTTGGATGTGCTTTAAATTAAGATGAAATATTTTTCCCCACTCAGTAGGCTGCATTAAAGCGATATTGGCAAGCTTTTAGTAGGTCCTTCAGAGCATCCTAACGTACATAATTTCTCTTGGAAAAAGCAAAACAGTTTTCACAGGTGTCTTTTTGATGTCATAAAATATTCTTTTTTCCTAAAAACCTACAGCAACATTCTAACTGTGATTTTAATGTCATTATGGAAACCTGAGATCCTTAAAGTGAGATAGCAGTTGATCAGGAATTTGTGTGCTTTGTTTTTCACCCACCTTTTAATCTGAAGAAATTTTGAGTAGACCCAAAGCAGGCCTTGGATCTTTTCCCACCCACGGAAATCTGCACATCAGCTGCACAGTAGATGCATTCCCTCAAAAAGTTCAAAATACATCCTGAAATGTGTGAGGGGGATACTGGGGTGCAGTCGTTCTGAGCTTGAAGGCACAGCTCCATGGAAAGGTGTGAGTGATGTCCATTCATTTTAAGAACATGTTTAAGAACAAACACGGGAAGATGTTAAGTGGCAGGATGGGGGACCAGTGAATCTGAATCAGAACACCCTCCCAGATGTGCCAAACACCAGAAAGATTTCAGGATTGCAATGATGGGTGATGAACTTAAAATCCGTCCTAGAGGTTAAAATCAATGTTCTTGTTTTATTTTTGCTGTGGAAGAAATGATTTAATGTGTAATCTAATATACCTCGGAAGGATATTGCTTTATCAACTATGCATTTCTTAAATTCTGGTTGCTGATGTGTCACTCAAATTACTGAGATTCTTTGGTTGTCTCCATCTTTCAGAAGAAGGCCAGGGAACATACCATTTCAGGTATGTTTAATCTTGTATTTTGACAAAAATAGGTTAACTGCTTTTGGTTTGGGGTTTTTTTTTGTTTGTTTGTTGTTGCTGTTGTTGTGGTATTTTGGTTTCCACCCCCTGCCCCCCTCCCCGAGGTGATTTTTTTTGATGCATTTTTTAGTCTTGCACAGGTCTAAATCAGCCATTGAAGAAAAATTGAAAAATTGCCCACTTACCTTTGCTTATTTGGGTCACATCCCAAATATCCTTCCCCTATATGGACCGAATGGAGAGTGCTTGTGGTTCAGAGCTGTGAATCTCCTCCTACTTCTGGAGAAATCAGCCCAGTGCTGGCACTACAAGGTGCCCTGCAGTTGCACTGCCCTCAAACTGGTATGTGCAATCCAAGAACAACTGAGATTTAAGATCAGGATCTTTACGGGAGGGCCTCTTACGCCCTGGAGAACCAAACAACACTGCAGTAGTTTTAAAGGATTTTTTTGGGTTTTTTTTCTGGGTTTCCTCACTATGAGTCTGAAACCTCTCCAGAGAATTTATTCATGTTAATGTTGCTTCTTACTGTGGTTCTGCCCAGATAGACTGAAGTTCATTTTGCTGTTAAAATTCTGGATGAAGAACTTTTATTTAAAAAAATCCCCACAACCTGAAACAATGCAAAAAAATTCTACCTTCCAACAAAATCTCAAACAAACAAACAAACAAACAAACAAACAAACAAACAAACAAAAAGCCCTCAAACCCATTGGTTTTTAAAGAAACTCCAGAAAGATGATCTTAATTCATGCCATGGTGGTGACATGAATGTTTCTCATAATCAGGCTTAAATGTCTTCATTCAGACAATGGCTTTCAATTGCTCTTGGTTTGGGACACACAGAAACTTTTATTGGTCCAATCTCTAATAGAAAGAATGAGCACTGGTAGCTTATTCTCCAGTATTTAAATACACTTTTCTTTAATGTTTTCCTCACACCTACTGGATGTAGCCTATGAACCACTGCTTTAAAAATATTTTAAAAATATATTTAATTTTGTTTTACATTTTCACTAGCTCTACACCAGGTTATGTTGATGTGGAATTTAAGATGTCGTGCACAATTTACTTCCATAATTATAAGTATTATTTTATTGCAAGAAGATAACTAAAAATGCAATAATGTGTATGCATAGAATGTGAAGAATAACGGGGTGCTGGAAAGGGAAACAGGTCAATTGCAAGTGGAAATGGCTAAAAAAGTGATCATTCCAATCCAGTAACCTTTATAACAAATTTGTTAGCATTGTGCACTTTGACTTAAAAGAGAATTGACTTTTATGAAGACCGATAAAAGGATGATTAAAAAGAGAGTTGACAAGTAGATGACTATTGTTCAACATAGATGTCTGGACATCTGGCAGATGTTCCTCTGGGCCCCAAGGAATGGGCAAGTTTAATTTTAGTTTTAAAAAGGAAATGGGAAGAACTTAAGTCTTATAATAGTACAACTTACAGTTTGAGGAAGATTACTTCAGAAGAGCTCAAAAGATGTCTCTTGAAATCTGGAACTCCCAGAAACACAGTGTAAATTAGCATTTCCTATTGGATTTTCCTGTAATTCCAAACAACATGTGTGGAGTTAAAATATAAATTAAGATTACTTCAGTTTACTGTAACACTTTCTCTGTGTGGTGTTGTGGATAATTTCCTTAAGTGGGCAGAACAACACTGCTTTGAAGTAAGAAACTGCGTAAAAAGGACTTGAAAGTGTGAAACTGGTGAATAGCTGTGTACTACTCATTAACTAATATTGTCCCATATTCAAGTTTCACCAGGCAAATTTAGGGACAAATACTAAAGTCCCCAGTGAAATAGTGCTTGGAAGAAGCTGATGATGGAGGAAGGAGATCCTGTTTTTCACAGATCAGGAAAGATTTATAAAGGCCAAGATGTCTGTGTTGTTTTGTGTGTTTTGTTTCCTATAGTTTGTTACACTTCCAATCCATTGTAGGAGAAAAAAATGGAAATTCTCCTATAGCATCATATACTTCTCTTATTTTGACTCTTAAAAGATATTTTTCTATTTTGAATTAGAAGATTATATATTTTATGAATTTGTTCTGGATGAATATGGTCTGCTGCCAGTGCCAAAACTGTATGATTTTTAAACTTTCATAGTTGATCCAAGATGTGTTCAAGTATGAACTTCTATTTGCTGGCTTCAGCAGAGATGTTGAATTTTATCAGTCCAATTGCCTGCTTGCATTTCAAACAGTTCCTTCACTCTAGGGTACTATACAATCAAGAAATCTGTGAGTCCACAGGAGGTGAGCAGGAGGTCTGTTGCGTGTTAATTGAGGAGAGAATGAGAAGTTCCATCTTTCTCTTCAGAGAGAGAGAATAATTTTTGAGAGGGGGGAAAAAACCAAGAGGAGTGTGATGAGAGTGAAGGTTGCTTAAACATCTGCTAACTTCCCAGAGAGAGGAACTCAAATTGTTTAATCAAGAGGTGCTGGTGTGATGCAAATCCTCAGCTGCTGGCAGATACACAGTTAACATTGTACACGGTTGAACTTCAGCATGGCACTTCTCCAAATGAGTTGACTGTTGAAAATAAAATGTTCCAGAAGAACTGGGAGAACAGGAAAGAAGTTAAAATAGCATGGTTTGTATGCCAGTGCTGAAAGAAAAAAAGGGAGGAGGAAGGGAGATAGATCAACTTATGATAATTATCTTGTTGGTTGTAGAAAAAAAAAACCCAAAAAAACAAACAACCCCCCCCAAAAAAAGGTCTTTAGTAGAAGTTTCCAAAATTAGGGGACCAGGTTTAAGAAGTGGTCTTCATTTGTGTCCTGAGTTTTGGAAGTATTCTTCTGCTTTCAGCTTGTGTTTGGTAAGCTCAACACATAGGTAGACTGGTTTTGGGTTCTGTTCTGTTCCCTTTTGTTCTTTTAATGTTAAAAGCAATACCAAAGATCTAAAAAGTCTGTCCCTCATCCCTCAAGCTTTATAAACAGGTTGTGCCAGAGGTTGCAGTACAAATACATGTCTCAAGGGATTTGAAGAAAAGAGAGTTTGAGATGAGGAAAGGGGAGCCTTTGTCTTTGTGTCTTACTGTTGAACACAATCCTAAATACAAAGTAACTTTTTTTCCTCTGGGCTCTTTCCACCTTCTGGGAGTTGAAGATCTTGGTGCAGTTGCTTTGGTCAGCTTGAGGCAACATATGTTACCGCAGTAACTCAAAATATCACGGCCTAATCACTACTTGAAGGAACTTTTAAGCAGTATTTGGGAAAGAATTTTCCCTCATAATTGGTTTTGACAGCTTTGTAGTAATTTTTGAGATACACTGGTTATCAGAACATCAGTCCCAGACCTCGCAGCAGTGCTGTATTTTGTATTCTACCTTGATCAAAAGTCTCATCGTTTTTGGCTGGGTTTTGTGGTATAATTATGGACCTCCACAGCTGCTGTCTAGGGGGAATACAGTGGGGTTTTGTCTTGGACTATACGCAGCTTCTTAGGTAGAAGATAGTAAGTTCCATCAGGAGGAGCAATTAATTAAGTTGAGTTTAGCTGGTAATTGAAGCAAGATGGAAATAGGAGATCTCAGGATATTCAGGAGTTGTTCTTGAGTGGAGTCAAATGCAGTCGCTTTAAGAATATTTGTTAAATAGTGTCAGCATAAAGAGCTGTAGGCACAGCATCAATGTCATGAGTGATTAGGAAGGACTTATTTAGAGCTTATTAGGGTAGCAATCATTGCAAGGCCAATGTGTGTTGAGGATGAACAATTCTGAGAAAGCAGTTGATTCACTGGGCTACTTCTATTAGTTTTGAACCAGTTAAATTAAAAATTTAGTTCTTGAAGTGTGTCCCTTGTTACTTCCTGGTGGAATATAAGAGCTTGCATTATGTGACAATGTTTTTCATTCTCCTTCCAGTTCCAGGAATATACAATTAATAACTTGATAGTTATTTAGATAATGGGCCCTCAGCAGTCCTGGATGGTATATTTGCAGCACTTGTTACAGAGGCAGGCTCTGTGCTGACCTGAAGATTAGGAAGTGGGATGTTCATCAGAGTGGCATTACTGTAGCTATTATAAAGGTCTGGAAAGGGGCCTGAGAACCCCAGCTGCTGTTGTGGTGTGGAGGAAATCAGACCTTCAAAGGATACAAGGATTAGAATGTCAGGAGAAGTAAATGGTAGCATCAGTACAAGTAGAAAATAGGCAGAACTATTCAGCAAACAGAAAAAAGTAGGCTAAGGCATGCTACAATTATGTGCAGTGGACACTTGCTGCTAATATAGCAGTGGCAGGGGGTAGAAAGGCAGGAGAACAATTTTTCAAGACAAAACAAAGCAGACATTGCAGAGAACGATATAGGAAGACTGAGGATTCAGTGTGCTCGTGATAATGTGAAAGAGAAGACTTTGTTTTGAAAGATGCTAAAAATGGAATCTTCTGATGCACATGTGGTCAGTGTTTCCGTGGCCCGGTAGGACAATGGGTGCTTCTTTTGCCTTACTGGGATGAGCAAACCCTTCCTTTCCGCCTGCAGCTCTTATGTTCAAACAGTGGCTTGGGGTGGTATCAGTGTCTGTGGAAAGAAGGCATCACAGGATATTCCTTTTGGGAAGAAGATGGGTCATCTTGGGTTGGACAGTTGTCATGCAAATGCTTCAAAGCACAATAGCCACTTATCACAGGAACCAGGCCAACATTGCTCCCACACACTGTCCCCAGACCTCTCCAAAGAAAAGAGCAGAATGGGGGGAATGTAATACTTAGAATCTGCGCTCCAGCAAGCATATGTTTTTGAATTTTCTCCCCCTATTTGTCAAATAAACAGTGAATCTAAGGAGGGACTACTTGTGCTGGAAGATTTTGGTCCAGCATGATGGTGACGGGGGAGGGTGGTTCATTTACCTTCTAATGACTGACTTGCTGGAGAATTCAACTGAGTGTGCAGCTGGGGAAGGGATCATTAAAGGCCTTGCTGCAGTCCAAAAGTCAGAATTCAGCTGGCTGATGATGCTGAAAAGGGTTTGTTGGGGTTTGTTTTGTTTTGTTGGTTTTTTTTTTTTTTTTTGGTTTTGGTTTTGGTTTTGGAGGGTTTTTTAAATAATTTAATTTCTGCCTCCCTCCTGTTGATATTAAATGGCCAGCTAAAATAGATCCTAGGTCAGAAATTTCAGAGGAGAGAGATTAGTGAAGATGGTTTATGTCAGTGGTGATTGTTTAACAACTTTCTTTGTGATTTCCTTTTTTTTTTCAATTTTTAATTTTCATGTTTTTATTAAACAAAGTGATAACTACAGTCTGAGCTAAACTTGGAATAACTTGAGGAATACTGGTCTTAAAGGGGGATGCAGTGAGTAAAGGATGAGTACTCATCTCTAGTTGAGGAAACTGCTTCTAGAGAAAACCTAAGAGGCCCATGGATGTTTATTTGTTTTAACTCAGACTTGGATTCTTCAGTCCTAGTCAGACTCCGCTAGATTTGTAAGCATGTGACTCTTAGTAAGGGTATTGGGGTCTCTCTGAGCAAAAAGAAAAGAGACCAAAGAATTCCTATCCAGCCTTTGAAATCTTGCTCTTAATTTTTTTATTCCTTGAACCATCTATCTCTCTACCCAGCAAAATAGTCATAATTAGGATTTAAGGTGGATGTTGCTGGTGCTGGATTCTGCAGCTGTGTGTGTTAAAACACACCAAGATAAGGAAAGAAAAGCCTTTTGTGAGTAGGTCTGGTGTGTGAGACTGAAGCAGAGCTGCTCTTCTCTTAGTGAGTGCTTGAGAGATGAGATAGCGTTACCCTGCCACCTTGTTTCTTTTTTACTGCTGTAATTCTGACTGAGCCTGTCTTCTCAAGTGTGTTGTTGCTTGTGGTGAGTATGGACAAATATATAAATATGCACAGTACTTACTTAGGTGGTGATGCAGCAAAGTTTTGAAGGCAATGGCCAACGGGGTCGTCATCTTGTTTTGTTCTGTGTTGTGAGACAAGTGGCATAATGAACACAAATAAATAAATAAATAAATAAATAAATAAATAAATACATAAATAAATAAATAAATAAATAAATAAATAATCAGTGTGAACAAATTTGGAATTATTTCTCTTTGTATTTGATTGGAAGCTCTGATTTTGCATTTCAGTTTTTCCCCTTCCTTTTGTCTACAGCTGGGTGGTTTGGGCTGTAGGATATGGGACCTCCAGGACTGGTGGGCTCTGAAGCCTTGCTTCTATCATGCTCAGCTAAATAGTTTGACAAGTGTTAAAAATGTAACAAATGGCTCGTGCAAAATTGAGAGCAGCCAGACAGCTCTCAGCCTGGTTAATTAGGTCCTTGACTGCTGAATTGCTTCTGCCCCGTCATATGGCTGTGGCTTGCAGCCCTGGGAGAAATGGTTTGGGTTCCTGGCCAGAAGTGCATCCCAAAAGTTGAATTAATGTAACTTGAAGTCAGTGTGGACAGGTTCCTTTTGGTCTAAATGACCTTTTATCTTTGCTGGGGGCGGGCAGTGGGGAGAAAGCATATCAGCTTTCAGCTATGTCGGGTCATGCAGAGGCCAAGTTCTCTTGTCTGATCAAGCACATACGGTGTGAAACAGCCCAGTGTGCACAGCACCAGGGCCTGGGCAGACAAGCACTCCAGCAGCCCTTCTGTAGGTAAATGTGACCCAAGGCCATGTTCTGCCTTGCAGGATGGATATGTCTAACCCTTCAGTGGCTCTGGCTCCTGGTGTGTTTCCATCCTGGTAGGTTGAGAAGAAGCTGTTGTTGCTCAAAAGTCTGCAGGTTTCTCCTGCCAGAACACCCGTACATGTGTGAGACCCGAAATCCCTGGCTCCAAGGACATAACTGTATTTACTCACTGGGGCTGCTGAGAGAGTGAGTCGGTATGTTTGGATCTTTGCATGAATAAATGAGCAAACCTGAATTATTTTAAAATGATCAGATTGCAGAGGTGATAAAATACTACCATGAACTTTCCATTTCACACCCTCTACTAGTGCACTCCTTCCACCGTGGGGCAGGGGATGCAGGGGGAAGACAAAGATTTTCAATGTGTTCTCTCAGGAACCATGTAAAACCACCTGCTGAGGTTGTACTCAGAAAATGTCTTTCAAATAGTCAGAAGTTGCTTGGCAAGTTGTCAGGCAGGTTGACCAAAGGTTGCATGGGTTGTGCTCCTGCAAAATGAGCATGGAATGGTCATTGCCCTCCATGGTTCTTCAGTGTTTCTACAGGTTCACCAGTGGTGTACAGGAATATAGTTTGCTTGCTGGTATTCTGTTTTATTTCTGAAGATATTTATTTTAGGAATTCATGTCTACATAGGTTTGTTAATACTGTACTGTAATATCAGATGGGCTGCTGAGACCTCAAGGGAGTGAGAAATCTATTTTTAGTGTGTTTGAAGGGTAGATGATGTTTCAGGTTGTGGAATGACTTTCTAGGGGGCCTGTCACCATATACTGAAGTTTTGTATGTCATGGCAGTGAAGGCCAGTCATATGATGATGAGTTAGTATCTTAAATGGGACATTAAAAAATCCTGCTCTTTGGGGAAATTTTAAAGATAGATGGAGCTAAAATGTCACACTGCCTGTTCTCATGCTTGTTTCCTTGATGTGGTGAAGACATCTAATCCTCTTTACAGGTGAATTAAGCAGTCTGCTTATGAGCTGAAGGCAATATCTGCTGATCTGTTGACTTCCAGATGGGATGGTTATTCATGTCTCCGTAAGACTTTTAGTAATGGATGACCACAAGAACATTTTAGCTGCCCGGATGATGTGAATAAAATGGTTTGTGATCTCCTTCCACATCTGAAGTAAGCCACATGTAGGAAGTTGGATGGTAGCAGTGCTGTCCTCTTTGAGGGTGTTTGACACCTCAGCGTGCAGAGGTTTGAAACTTTAGGTTGAAAAGATCCAGCTTCAAAGAAATGCATGTATGCAGCAATCTGAGCAGTGAACCCAGATGTGCTTTTGAGGCACTGCACTGTGGTGGTAGCCACGAAGAACAGATTTTAATGATTTATTATAGTTAGATTTTATGTGGATTTGCTTCCTATTTCCTTTGGAAGACAGCAAAACTGCAACTTTTACAGGATTCTTCTGACATTCCTGGGATTTTGTGCAGGCATGTGTGCTTTATTTGTTTATTTTAGAACTGCTCACTGTCACTGTTAGGAATGTTATCAAAGGCTTTTTAATAGGTCAGACCTCACCACTGTTGCATTTTCATAGTTAACTTAGTGCATTTGGTAGATAATAGATGATGAGAGCTAAAGCCTGTATTCTGTAAGGGCTCATTCATGTGAACAGTCGCTGTGCTCTGATTCTGAATTCTCACTGCAGCAACTTCTGAGAGTAATCATTTGAAGATCAGATCCTTAGCTGCATGAAGTAATTCTTGTGGAGCTTTTCAGGGAGGCGTTTGAAAATTACATCTTAAATTGAGGATGCCCTTAACTTTCAACAGCTTCCACCTACATACATGAGATGCTCATTTGTGGTTGCATGTGAGGGCATGGCTGCAGATTTGCAAGATTCAGCAGAAGCATATGCATAAGATAATTCTTTCACTTTCATTCATGTGCTCCTTCTTTCATTCTCACTCTTTGTATTTTGACAGCAGGAGCATGTATGTTATAAACACTCAATTTTGACTTCAGCTAGTGCTGGCATTTCCCTGAAGTATGATTTCATGCGACTTTACAGATGTTCTAGTGAGAACACTCCTGTTGCTGTGTTGCCTGTGGATGATGTTCACACATTCTGGAGCCCCATCACTAACTGTGGTGGTTTTGGAAGTCATTTTTTCCACTCATTTTTTCTTCTTAAATAAGGGATTGGTTTAAATAGATACTAATATGGTAATGGTTTGTTGAAGACAGAAATGTTTTGGATCAGGAAAAATGCAACCTAGGTACTTCTACAATGGCAGAAGTGTGTACCTTTGAGTGTGTGTACATAATACAAGTTCCTATCCATGTGGTTCATGCTGCAGTGGTGGTTCATCTGGCAGATTGTTTAAATATTTACTCCAAAATTCTCTATTGCTGTGAAGCAGCATTTCCAGTTATTTTTATGTCATTTTCATCTTAGCAACCCTGTTGGAGATAAACCAGATATGAGTGCTCCAAACCATCCCTGCATTTTGGTCGAGGTTAATAAAATAAAACTTAGTGGTTTGATCCCAAGGGGAGAGAACAGGCCATCTGGGTAACAGAAGGTTAGACAAAGCAGTACAGCACTGAGAGTGCCATAAACCAACCCAGAATATCTGGTAGTGTGTCCAGTTCCTGCGTGCACTAAGCGTTGAAATGATGCTCTTGGATCTGCAGAGCCAGCAGTTCTGTTACCACTGCTGTGACGCAGGAGATAATTCTGTTGGGCAAGCATCAGCATGGGGGTGGATCTACAGCACAGGATGTGTAATGTCAACATGAAGCATGGGAGCTGGCAGTAAGAAGGAAAGCAGCCATTTCATGCCAGTGCAGGAAGCCCAAATAGATTTTTTTCCCCCTCTGCATCTTGTCCTTTTGTACTGCTCTCATACTTGGTATTAAACTATTACCTCTGCTTTGTCATCTGGAGACTTCAGTCCAGCAGGGTTTAATTAATTCCTCTTTCTCTTTCTTTTTGTTGTTATTGTTGGTTTTTGTTTGTGTTTTGTTGTTGTTGTTTTGCATGTATGTTTCCTTTAAAAAAACCCAAACAAACAGAAAGCAATGAAGTGCACTTCAAAAGCATGTCTGATGGATTATAAAAGGGGCTGGGGGGAGGCTGAAGGGCTGAGCAGGTCTGGAGAAAGAGAAAAGTTCAGTCATGTGCAAGTCCTGAGCTTCATATGTAGCTCCGTTGTAGATACTTTTGGCTTTAGTGCAGATACAGTTTGTTCAAAAGCTGTAACCATTTGAGAACATTGAACTGCAGCTGAGAAATGCAGAAGGTATCAAATACTGTGATACTATGTAGACCTAGAAACTCTGTAATTACTAAGAAACTGTAGAAATCTACTGTAACTGTTCCTGCTTTCTTTTTTACTAGAAATGCACTTTTAGAGTGCCTTTGTCCTACTTGGCTAAAGCTTTTTTTTTTTTTTTTTTTTTTTTTTTTTTTTTTTTTTTTTTTAAGAGCCAAATATTGTCACTAGTTTATCTAAATCTGGAAAAAAATTCTAAATAAGTTTACTAAGTACTCAGTGGGCTTAAAAAAAACCAAAAAAATCTGGTGATATGTCTTCTGTTAGCTCAGTCACAGAACGGTCAACTGGTTTAGGTGTTTTTTTTTTTCCACCCATAACATTTGAAGATACCTTCCTATAGCTCCAGCCTGGGAAAATCTGGAATACCAGAGCTTGCTTCTTGATGGGCAGAGCAGAGCTTCATAATCAGAGCTCTCATGGTTTCCATTGCCTGTTCAGCTGGATCTTCAGAGAATATATTACAGATCCCCTTGAATGGTTCCTTGTCTTAGACACCATTCTGTGGCAGCCCTGCAAAACCATGACTTTCTTCATGTGTTCCTAAGAACTGGAGTGGGAGTGTGGGAATAGTCAACCCACAGGTATGTTTTCCCAGTTGCAATTTGGTGATGGGAGGAGGGGATGCATATAAAACATGGCTTGTGTGTGAAGACTGTTTGTTCTGTTCCACAGTAACTCTGTCCTTAAAACTGTTCCACTGGCTCCATTCAGATTTTTTGGTTAGAGCCATGGGACTCTGGCATTTCTGCATAGGGCACTTGCACTGAAATGGCAGAGGAGTTATATGAGATTGAACATCATCTCTCAGGGCAGAACTCCTTCTTGGTTCCATAGATATACCATGGTGTGGCTGTTGCATCATCAGAAGTATTAAGGTTGCAGGCAAATCAAAAGGTGTTTTTGGATTTTTTTTTTTTTTTTGGTTGGTTTTTTGTTTTGTGGTTTTTTTTTTTTTTTTTTTTTTTTTTTTTTTTTTAATAAAGTATGAGCTCTCTGTTCTGTCTACCCATGTAGGTCATTGCAGGTTGTAGTTTGTAGTAATTGGTAATTTTGTGCTTTTTCTGGTGGTATTGGAATAGTTTTCAGAACACGCTGGAGGAATGTTCATCAGAAGTGCTTCTCTGTACGCAAATGAACAATGCCACCAGTTATTGTCTGCATGTTTTCTCATAGGCCATCTCTGTACTGTGAAGAAAATGCATTGTCCTTGACTTTTTTTCCTGCTGAAAAAGGTGCTACTTGCTGAAGATAGTTTATTATAAATAACTACCAAGATGATAATCTCACCACAGCATGCTTGGCAGGCTTCCACTGAGTTAGCCTGTTTCAGCAAGGAGCTGTCGCCTAAGATACAAAGCAATCTGCAGGGACATATGATCACACACACTGACTGTTTTCTCAGTCATCATGGAAGCCATATCATTTCCTGTTCCTGAAATTAGGAACTGGAATTATTATGTGGTGAACCAGCAGGATTCACCTCCACAAAGACGGACCTGAGTTCCCACCTCACAAACATTTGGTTGCAGAGAAGTTCTCAGTTATGGATGTTCTAGTAGAAGAATGTCTGTTAGACATGGGCTTTTTGCCTTTCATTTTGTCACAAGGATAGATCTGAACTACTGAAGAAACTATTTAGATAGATAGATAGATAGATAGATAGATAGATAGATAGATAGATAGATAGATAGATAGATAGATATGCTTTCAGCAGTCATTTCTATTAGAAATTATGGAGAAATACAAGCCTACCTCTGGCAATGGTGTAGAGAGGGCTTTTTTGTTTGTTTGTTGGGGTTTTTTGTTTTGGTTTGTTTTGGTTTGGTTTTTGTTTTGTTTTGTTTTTATTGTTAGCTTTGTTTGGGTAAATAATGACTTCAGGATCTCTGAATGTTTTGTTTTGTAGAGATGCGGTCCAGAAGAAAGACTATGATAAAGAGATAAGAGACTGTATCCATTTTTTAAGAGTATCAGAAAATCAATATTAGTATTCATACACACCTAGTGTCAAGATTTGGCTGTAGTCACATAGCTGGATGGTGACTTTTCTGAATTTAAAATGTTTACACTGCTTTGTGATACATGGCTGTTGAGTTATGTTATTGCATCAGTTAGGTGATGGATATCAATGGCAAACTTCTGTCAAATAGAGTGCTGGCAAGTGTTTGCCTTTTATTTCTTTAAAAACAACTTGATCAGGCCATCTCTACTGCTTTGTTGACAGTATAATATGAATCAGAACTTTTTCTAACTTCCACGTTACTCATGGATTCTGCTCTGTGGTGCCTGAAGGTTCTCAGTCCTAAAAACTTCTCTTTCAAGCTTGGGCATCTGCGGTTGCTTAGAAGAGTGGAATGTGATATTTAGTGGAAACAATTGGTGAGATTGAGTTGGAAGAAATGAAGATACCAGCAGCGATGATGGACTTTTTCTTCTGCTGGATTTGGCAGATGATGTTAAATGCATGTAGCTCAACGAGATCCATGTGAAAGCAGGACATGGAGAATTTAGTTAGACACTGACTTGCAAGGCTTAATATCAGCCCTTTTTCCCCCCCACACCTTGCAAGAGTATGGAATTCACTCATTCAGACAGAGAGATGCTCAATCTTTACCCAGTGATGGTATCCTTCCCTACAAACTCTACAAAGGCTCTGCTCTTTTCCTGTGAAGTTGTGGGAGCAGAATAATGGTGGAATGGGGTTCTGCTGACAAATAAGATGAAGAAATTATTGAAGCTGGATCCTGGTATTCAAGGTCCTATGCGTGACTGTGGATTGTTCTTCATCTCAACATCTGACTGACCCAGATGCTTTCACCCTCTGGGACGGCTCTCAGAGTGTGTCATGTCCATAAATCACCTGTCTTGGGTGACCTTGTGTCTTTAAGGAAAATCCTATGGAACAGTTAGCTCCAACCTTACTGAAGGACACACTCTGAAGAGCCAGCTCATTAAGCGAGCTTTGAAGGGTGTGCTCTGCAGAGCAGCTTCCTGTTATTTGGTTAATGGTTGACCTAGTTCTATTGCCATATGCCTCCTGGAACGCATTCTAATATGAAATGTGTGCTAAAGCAAGACTAGGATAATAGATGGAACGTCAAAGCCTCTATGAAACAGAAATCATATAATGCTGTTGCATTTTGAAGGGTATCATAGTTACTAAAAATGGCAAATCTTCATGCAACTGTATTGATTCTGATGGCAAACTTGGGAATGTTAAACACAGCCACCCATGTGTTTTTTTGTGGGTTTTTGACAAAAGGTTGGCCTTGTACAAAAGGTTTGTATCAATAATTCCCCATGTTCTGTATGTGAAGCTAAAGTTAGGCAGTGAAGCACTCAGAGTGATATTACAGCTGTGAGAAAAGATTAGATTAGATTTGGCTAAAGGCAGGAGGATTTCTTTTCCCTGTGGTAGGTGTTTTTTCCATTGCAACCATGGATTAGCAATTTATCTTTTTCCCCCCCTTTTTAAATGCTGGCTAGAAGCCAGAAATGGGTATTTGAGCTTTTACCTGATAACAGAGACAGCATATTCATGCACATTCTTACACTTCGGCAAAAATATAAGAAATTTGGAGGTAGTAGGTGAAGTTCAACCTCCAGCCTGAATGAGACTTTGCAATGTTCTGAAGTTCTGAAGAACTTACTGCCTGTGTTTTCTGGTTGATTTGGTTTTCTACCCTAGGAAGAGGAAGGATGTATGATAGCAACTGTTTTCATAAGCAAGTGTGCACTATGGTAGAACAGGGGGAAGGGAAATTTAAAGCCACATTTTGTAAACTCTCAAGAGCTGACTCTGTCAGTGGAGGTTGGTGATTTATTTTCCTTCCGTCAGTGTGGAAAACCTAACTGCTCACCAGACAACATCACGTTGCATGTTCCCACAACCTGGCCATGGCTAACCTTTGTCTCTTCAGTTGCAGGCAGTCCAGGTGTAAATTCTGGGCAGAGATATGTCACCACAGTGGTGGGCGTGGCTGGGGTCAGCCCGGTTTGTCTGTGTGGGAAGCAGTAATCTGTCAGGGCACGCAAAGGCAGCTAGCTGTTGCTGATGAGCATGAGCAGTGCCCAGCCTTCAGAGAAGTGATGGGATGACATGGGAGTCACAATAATCTTGTTATTGTTATTAATCTCTCTAGCTCTTTCAACTCAAGCCTGTTCAGGTGCTGCTGGTGACTGTGTTCATTTGTGTGGGGCTGGGAATATTTAATCACATTTGTCTAGGATACATGTAGCAACAGCATTGTGCAGTTTCCCCTTCTTCCTTAGTGTGTAACACTGAACTGAGTTTTTTGTAGGAGAGCTGCCTGGTGGAAACAAAAACTGCAACATTTTTAGCAGGACACAACGTGTTGTGTGAGCTGTAAATCATATTGGTCATGGAAAAAAAAAAAAAGAAAAATCTCTGCTCTGCGACTGACACAAGAACAGCTATTTGTGCAACCTGATCAGAACAAAGGATAATGCTTCTGCTGCAAGATCAGACAGATCTGACGTTTCAGCAGGCTGAGCAAATGAATGGCGGAAGTGGTCCGCCTCCTCTTATCCATTGTCTCAAAGATGCAGGCTCATAGAGAAGAAAGGGAGTTTGAATAGGGCTTCTGAAGGAATATGCTGCTTTGTGTTCTGTGGGAAGAGAGCAAGGAGGAGTTCTAGAAGTTCTCTACATTGGCAGGCTGACAAGCTCGTAATAGGAAAATGTGGCAGTGGACTGCTGGTGTTGAAGGAGCACTTTTGCTTCTGTAGCCTGCCTAGAAAATCTCATCTGTAATTAGGTAACTGGTGAAATGTTACAGGCCTGGAATGTGGGACCAAGCCCATCCTGAAGGAAGGTCAGTGAGTCTTTAAATCCAGTGAACTCTGACCTCCTGCTTGAGACTTTTTCTATACTTTTTTTTTTTTTTTTTTTTTTTTTCCTGTGTCCTCTGAATAGTCTGTGTGTTCTGGGATACCTCTCAGTTGTGTGCCTGATGGGATTTTTGCATAGGAAGACTGGACTGATCAAATTACTGGGACAGTCAGAGCCTTCGGCTTGGGAGATTCTTGTGGTTTCTCAGGCTCCAGCTGTCAAATTAACGCAACTGAGATTTTAGTAGCAATCTCCCTTTTTAAAAGCATAATGAAGCCAAGGAAATGTGAGAAGGGAGAGAGTAGGACAGGGATTTTTGACAAGCTGGGTAGAATTGAGGGTTACTTCACATTTCAGAACTATAATATATAACTTCCAGCCTCAAAAGATATTTCAGCTGAGACATGAATCCTTTAAATGGAGGGGTATAGAATTTATGTCAGTAACCTGGCTGGTTAGATCTCTATATATTACCTTTTGCATGGTCACTGGGACTAGAAAATGCTAAGCAGTTAGGTGCACCATGACCAGGAAGCTTTCATATGGAACTAGTTTTCTTTAAAATCAAGCATTCCCAGGCTCAGGAATCAACAGCTGCAATTTTTTTTTTTTTTTTTTTTTTTTTTTTTTTTAGCAAACACACTATTATTCTTTAAGTTAATGGAGATTAGATTTGTGTCTGAGATAACAGAATGGGTCTTGGTCTTCCATGAGATCCCTTCTGCCCTTTGTTTTCCCACATACAGCCTAGAAGACTCTGTCAATCCAAAAGAGACATAAATTCCACAGGATGCTGACAGTCCATCATCAGCATGCACTGGGAACAAAGCTGCTGCCTTACAGGCCCACTTGATAAAAGCACATCAGAAAGTCCTCAGAGTCTCCTGATTGGAAGCCTGTGTTGGTGCTGCCATGGTTGGTGTGTTTACTGTTCAAAAACAATTGTGAAAAATCACAGAATCACACAGAATGACAGCAAGGGTCAGTTTGGAAAGGGACCTCTGGAGGTAATCTGGTCCAACCTCCTGTTGTCTCTTTTCAAGAGACAGCCCCAGCTCCCTCAGCCTTTCCTTATGTGGGAGATGGTCCACACCCTTCCTCATGTCCACAGCCTCTGCTGGACCCATTCCAGGAGCTCTGTGTCCCTCCTGCCCTGAGGAGCCCAGAGCTGGACACAGCACTCCAGACCTGGGCTGGGCAGAGGGGCGGGATCACTCCCTGACTTGCTGGCAGTGCCCTTCCAAGTGCTCTCCAGGATCCCATTGGCCACCTTGTCCGCAGAGCACTCTGCTGGCTCAGGGGCAGCTGTTTGTCCCACACGACCTACAGGTCCTTCCTTTCTGTTTTCCAGCAGATCACCACCCCACCTCCCCCACCCACCCTCCGTGCATCACGGGATTATTCTTCCTCAGGTCCAGGAACTTGCATTTTTGAATTTCAAAAGGTTCTGCTCTACCCAGCCCTTCAGGCTGTCTTGAGGAGGGTAGCAGAGCACTCCCAATTTTGTATTATCAGTGAACTTGCTGAGGAGACAGTCTATCCCAAGCCATTAAACAATATTGGACCCACTACCAAACCTTGTGGACAGTACTAATTACAGGACTGTGTGCCACTGGTCACATCCTCGGAGACCTGCCCTTCATCCAGTTCTCAGTCCACCTCACTGTTCCCTGTGTTTTACTCTCAGCAGAGACTAAAAAGCCATCCAAGAGGATGTGCCATGCTGGATTTGACCCCAAACCCACCAGAAAGTGTTTCCAGCTTCTTTGACTTAAGGGGAATAATATCGGAGACAGGAAATAATACCACTAGTGTTGTTCCTTTATTCAACCATGGTTGCAAACTGTGTCTAAACTAAGTCAGTGTTTTTTGGGCAGTGGTCAAAAATGTTTATATTCCAAAAATGTCTAGTGGAAGGAGTTCAATGAGCTTTCAATCCATGTCTGAGTGTGAGGAAAAGGGGAAAAAATCTCATGGTTGCACATAAATCTCACTTTATTAAAAAAAAAAGTGTAAAAAAGTGTTCCCTCAAGTGGTAAGGTTTTGTGTCTAAAAGTGAAAGAACAGTAACAGTATCAGCCTGGGCTAAGCAGAGATTAAAAGGTCAATTTTGTATCAGTGAAGGCTGCAAAATTATTTCTTCTCATCTTCTGCTTACTCACTTCTTCAGGCAAAAAAGGGACAGCAGAGGATCCTGGCTAGGTTTGGAGATCTTGAGAAAAGTATCCTTTGAAGCTATTACATTCCCAAATTTATATTAGGTAGATCTTATCTTTGTGGGATATTTTTATTATTTTCTCTAGTAATACAACTCCTTAAGACCTAAGACAGCTGGACCAATCTCTGTTTTCAGAGCACTGTGCCAATCAGCACTGAGCTGATCATTTTTATGGGGGGTAAAAAAAAAAAAAAAGAAAAAGAAAAAGAAAGAAAAGGCTATATTGTGGCCTAAAACAATGAGGAAGCATGGGAAGAATGGAGGATTGGATTGCATGAAACTTTAAATGACAGCAATGTCATTCAGTCATCTGTTCTCAGTCATCTGTTAGGTCAAGCAAAGTGTTGTCTGAAGTTCCTGTGGACAAAACTTGAATTTTGGAATTTATCAGTTACACTTAAAAGAGTGTAACAGACTTTTGGGCTCTCATTGGAGAGAGATGATGTTCTCAATGGAGCCAAGTTGAAGGAGACCAATGATGAAAACATGTACCAGCTTTAGTTCTATGTCTGACATCTTTTGTGGTTTGGTTTTTGTTTTTGGTTCCCCCTCCCCAAGTAAAAGCGAATGAGAATTGTGTCAGTGCCTCAGGGATCGTCCAGATGGAGGAACCTGGTTTTTGCAGCTCTAGGAGAAAGGGACTGTGGGATGAAAAAATTCCATGCAGAGAGTGCAGGAGAGTCATAGGTCTCCTTGGCCATTGGCTTTTCTAGTGTATCAGAAGATGGTTGGCTCTTTCCAAGATTGAAATAAGTGATGACCTTGCTACGATGCATCAAACAAATAACACCAGTGTTGTGCCTTTGAGAGCCCGTGATCCCAAAGAGATAAGCAAGGGTTTTCCTTTGTATTTTGGACCCATTCCATTCAAAACAAAAGCATCCCACAGGCCAGACAAGAAGGGAATCTGACAAGATTTAAGGACGCTTTTCCTTTTTTCTGTTTTCTATGCCAGTAATTTATATTGTTTAATATGTCAGACCTAAAAGCTCATAATTCAGTTTGTATCTGTAAAAGACAGAAAATATGGATCAGAAAATTGTCCATGACTCACTCAAGAAATGTGTTGGCTTTTTAGCCTGTGTGGACTTAAAGGAAGACTCCTATTTTCCAATTAAAAAAAAAAAAAAAAAAAAAAAAAAAAAAAAAAAAAAAAAAAAAGGAAAAAGTTACTGCAAAGCACTAGATATTTAAAACAGAACAGCTAAGTGGACTAGGCTGGAAACGGTTATGATAATAAAGTTTTGAAGTCTGGAAAATTGTGCTTCACCATGACAGCTTTCAGGTAATGCGTTCCTCCCTTTCAGAGGTTTTCAGAAGTGACACTTGGAGGACTAAAAGCAGCCAATTTGCCTGTCTTTGTACAGTATTACAGGAATCTGGAGTCTATGAAGCTGTAAAAAGCAGTGGGTAGAACCTAAGACTAGAAAGATGCTTATTATGTAAGCAATTCCTAATTTCTAACCAATTGCAGAAAAAAAAAGAGATATTGGAATTTTTGGTGGACTGTCAAAAGTTGTAAGAGGTCAAGTATAGTTTCTCCTCAGGTGCTATGGTGGAATACTGGCTTGATTGAGCTTGTTGTAGACAAATTGTGTAGCTGTAAAAGCTGAACCTTCAGCAGGATGACTCCCAGTGCTGCTTTCTTGTGTCAGTTTAGGGATTAAAGCACATCTGATGAGAATCCTGCCAAGTGGAGCTGCAGGGAGTCCAGGGAGGTGGTTGTGTTTTACCAGAATGTGCAAGAAGATCCTTTTTCACCTGGCAAAGAAATGGGAAGCAAATAAACCAAATTAGGTGAAATGATAAGGCTGACTGTGGGTTTGTAGTTATCAGTTAGGGCTTCATTATCTGTACTGGCTTTTCCTCCATATCTCCATTTTAGGCTTAAAACTGTGGACAAGAAATTTGGATTTTGTTCTCCAGGTAGAATCTGTGTAAAAGATTTATGGAAGCTGCTTTCCTCTTCACAGTCAGATGCGTTTTTCTGTTTTTCTCTACAGCAGAGGAAAAAAGGAAATTGAAATTTGTTTGTTTTGTTTGTTTTTGTCCTGACAGAGCTACTGTAGACTTTTACATAGTAATTTCTAAAGGATAAATAAACCCCCCAGAAGGAAGATCTCTGGTTTCCTCTAGAACTTAGCAGCACATTAGTCACCCTAAACTTTAGTCCTGGTTCTACAGATGGGAACCACTTGCTTTTGTCCTGTAGTTACCACAGAGGAAGGACGCTGTTGCACAAAAACCCAATCATAATTTGTCAACATTGTCAAGTTTCCTGGGGTAACCTAACATTCTACTATAGATAGCTCAACCAAGCCATCTGAAATTATTATTAGCAGTAGTATTATTATTGTAAATGCATTTCAGTAGATTCAAGGGTCTCAGCAATTTCAGTAGTAATTTAGGGGTTTTTTTGTTAGTCATCTTAGGCTTTAGTCTGTCAAGGGTGATAAATCTAGGAAAACCAAGAGATTTGGTCATTTTGTCTTCTGTGCTAATTAAAGACTTTAACAGTAAGCACTATCATTACATTCTTTTTTGATAACTGATGCAAAAACAAGTCAGTTTCAGTGGAAAAAGAGTTAGTTTATTAGCTTGGTCTTGAAGGTCAGCAGTAGAGGCCTCACTAAAAAATGCTTTTTTTTTTTACTTTATAAACCAATTACTACAGTAGGATGAAGAATTTTGATTCCCTAATTGACAGGTTGTTTTCAATTCTTAATTTATAGTTTCAGTTTTGGAAGGGTTCTTTTGAGATTCAGAATGGCAGCAGTCTTGACTGAAGGAGCTAGAAGCCAGTGGGAGAAGAAAGGAGGTCAGGAGTGAAGAAGGAAAAAGACATTGAAGCTGTTTCCTTTGTTTTTGGAATGAGTGACTATTTTAACCTGTAAATAACACTCTGATTAGTAGTGTCCCATCATGAAATGCAAGTAAAGATAAGATATAAAAAGATGACTTCCTTCTGATAAACCACTTTCTCAACTTCTCTCCAATATTCCATGTCAAATCTTTTCTCCCAGGCATGGGTGCAAGTCTTCTCGTCTTCAGCTTGAACATTTCCTTTTTTCTAGTAATGAAGCCTACAGATACAGACCCTGTGTGCTCTGCTGAAAAGAAAACCACTTCTTTTTTTGTTTTTTTTTTGACAGTGAACCTTCACTACTGAAATGATCTTGTAGTGCAGGTTACTTAGAGGTATATGATATCAGTTATTTTTTCAGCTTTGCAGCACATCTGAAGGGCAGGCTCTACAGGAAGGGTGAACCATAACACCAGTCCATGATTAGCCTATCTGGGTTCTGCCTCCTTCAGCTTCTGAGACCTGGGAGAGCTATTGCAGGTTCTGCTTTCAGGTGAGGAGAAACTCATTCCTGTTTCGCTCTCCACTTCATCATAAAAGGCTGTAGTGAGTACTGATCCATCTAAAGGTCTGGTGCTCAGCTGGGGGAAACTGGCAGAACTCCAGCAAATTTCTAGAAATACAAACCTGGAGAAGTCTCTAAAACCACAGCAGTTACTGGGACTTGCCCAATATTCTACAGCTTGCAACAATACAGCAGCATGAAGCTGGGATGACACTGATGACTTAATAATTTTTGTAATCTCTTGGGGTATTTTTGTGAGAATGAAAATCTTCAGACGAGAACTTTACTCCTGTTCTCTTGGTGGCATTGGCTTGGATGGCTTTGTTTTTCTTTGAAAACTGATAGCAGAAGACTATCCAACCTTCAGGAGTGGAGCCATTATATGTGGGACTGTGCAACAGGAGCCAAAGTTTAAAAATAAAATACCAGGCTGCCTTCCTGAGGATCCAGACATAGCAAACACACACGCACACACATACGCAGGACCTTGGCTGGCCACAGTTGTATCAGTTACAGAGCCAGAGCAGCAGACAATGAGAACCAAAAAGGGAGTCTTGTTCCTCAAAAAGGAAGAGGAAAAAATACAAGGCTTCTGTAGCCTCAGAATACCAGTTTCTGGTGTGCACAGGAGGCCCCTCAGCAGCAGCAGGTTGAGGGACAGACAACTGCCAGTCATCCCTGGTGATGTTTGCTATAGGCCCTTCCCAGCCCTTCCTTCTGTCTGCCACATTTTCTCTGCCCTCTGAGTAAGGGGTCTGAGCTGAGCAGTCTTTTTTGAGAATGTGCTCCTTTCTTCAGAGAGAAAAGCAGTGACTTTTATGTCATACTGAGTGCTGAGTGACAAACACTTTCAGAAGAAAGAAAGGAAGGAAGGACCAACTATTTTGGCTTCAGAGCCATGTTGCTGGTATGTTTATCTGTTGGACTGTAGAAATAGCAAACGATCAGATCATCTTTCTAGAAGGCTAGAGGATGAGAGGCATACAGAGGAGATAGTGAATAGACCAGGAAGAATAATTCGTGACAAAAAAGCAGAAGGGTATCCCTTAGTGCGAGGAATACAGCTTGGAAAGTGAGGCAAGTTATGTTAGAAAGGAATGGTCTTTTGAAAGAAAAAGTGACTACTCAAACAAGGCTAGGAAGCTAGGAAGATAGAATTCTTCATTAATTATGAATGTGGAGAGGGATGAAGCAGGTGAAACATTTAACCCTTTTTTGCCTGCTTCCCCAAAGTGCTGACCTCACACCAACTCCCAGGGTGACTCTGTGAGCTGGGCTGTCCAGGGTAGGAAGCCAGGGTTCCTCCAGGGTCTGGGTGTGGAGCAGCTAGGATTGTCCTTCTCTCAGATAACACTGACAGAAACTGTGTGCAGGAGGCAGCTGTGCAAAGCCTTACCTGCCTGTGTGCCACATGCTGAAAGATTGGAGCCTGTGCTTTTGACTGCATGGTGTGCCCAGACGCACCTTGTAGTAAATGCAAACTGAGTTTTTAGCCAGGTGTCTTCCAACTGTACCAAGAATGTTTGTGTATCTCAGCTGACAGCTACAGGCAGGGAAAAAAAAAGTCCCAACAAAACACCCAAAGAAGATGTGTTTTTTGTTATCTCTGCCCAGAAAAAGTAGCAGTCACAGCTGCCCATGACACACTTGGCTTTTGGAAGTGCTCAGGGTGGTTCTGCTCTGTAGACATAAGATGAAGCATGCTCAGTGTGCCTCCTTTCAGCAGGAATGCCAGCAGTATCTTGGATTACTACAGAGGCTGCTCTGTGTCTGTAAGCTCCTTTTGCAGAGTTTGGGTTCACATGAAACAGGATCAAGAGTCCTTGGTAGGCTGTGCATGGCTCTGAGCACAGAGCCTTTTGGAAAGATGTGTTTTCTTAGCCATCCAGGCTCTCAGTATGGAACACTTATTGAAAAACTGTATTTTCAGAAAACCATAATAGCTTCTCATACTGGTTGAATAGAGGCCGAAGGTGACATGTAGCCTAAAGGTTTTGTAAGACATGATTCTCCTACAATCTTTAAGCAGTAAAAAAAACCAAAAGAAACACAACAAACTAAAAATATCTCTCTCTTGCTTGTAGTGATGTACAAACAATGAAGGATAGGTGTAACTGTCAGCATGTGAAAATGAATTGCTTGGTTTGTTGCTGTCATAAATTTTGTCAGCCAGAGTGGAGTGGAAGTGCACGTGCTTTTTGGCTCCAGCTAGCATGTGTGAAAGAGAGGTCTGATTAAATCAAACTTCCTCTTCTATGATCTTGAATATCTCCTGCTTATAAAAAGATATTGAGGAAGACTCAGAGACCTCCTCTTGCAGGTATCTTTATGAAGATGCTATAAAGAAGACTCTCTTTGATGAATGTTAGTAAGTGTTGGTGGGGTTTTATCCAGATTATTTGTTAGAACAGAATTAATATTATGCTGCTGATTATTTAGAAGAGTTCAGGGAGAAAGACTCAGCAGTTTGGGCAAAGTCCTATTAAAAGAAAAGCTTCTCAAATCAGCCAAGAATTTAAGTTCTTCTAGCTGTCAGTCCTGCAAAACAAATATTCTTCTTCATCCTCATATAAAGCTGCCCTAAAAAAACAAGAGTTTTTTCCATGTGCATCCTCCACTGCAATGCAAGTAATATGATGGTTAGACCACATTCACCAAACCCAAATTCTGTCTCCACTGGTATTCTTCTCTGCAGCTCTACAGACATTTTGCCAAGTTGACCTAAATTCTTCAGCAAAAGGCCTGGATTCTGTGCAGAAATGTGGAAATGGCAACTCCAGCTAGAAAATAAATACAAAGATAAATAAAGAGCATCAGTTGTATCTTTGTGTGTGGTGTTTTGATTTATCCTTCCTTCTGGAATTCCAACTTCTGCCACGCTGGAGAGCTTTTTCATTTCTTCTTGTGGAAAGTCAGCACTGGGATACGACTCAGGAAGGTAGTGTGGCATCATAGGGAAGAGCTGGAGTCTGGAAGGCCACTCTGTGCTGCTGGATGTATCACAGACCAGCTTTGTGACCTGGAGCCAGGCTGCTTCAATTCTTTGTGGTTCTCCACTACCAGGTAAAGGAAGAAGGGGTTTTTTATGGTGCAGACAGACTCTTAATTGTTTTTCACCCAGACAGAGCCCACCAACAAGTGTGGCCTGAACTTCGTGAGTCAAATAAATAGGTTGTGATTAGATGGAACAGACTGTCAGTATTGCTGCCTGAAATACTTACATCTGCCTTTTTGTTTATGTGCAACTTGAAATCATGAGCCTTCAGATTTCGTTTTGAATTTGCAAACGTTTGAAAACCAGGGAGATAATTCAGTCTTTGCTATCCCTGAGAGCAAGTCAGTTCTGCTGACTTTAATGACTTGTCTATGATAAATGAATTGAAACCTGAAACATATGATCCTGTTTTTTGTCATGCTCTAGTGTTCCATAAACAGCAGAAGAGAAAATGAAATTTGTGCAGAACTGATTGTTCACTTCTCCCATAGACACTTCGTCAATGAGGTCATAAATTAATGTGGAACTTTGACTCTGCGTGCATTCCTGCAAACAAGAACCCACGCCTGAATGAATGCTTGTTCCTAGAAATGAATTTAAAAAAGCGCAAATGCCTTTTAGTCAAATGCTTTTAAGAGGGAAAAAAGTCTAGAGTGGACAGCAAACCATGTTATTTTCTTTTTTCCCTTCCATACTGTTCAAGGACATTGGTTGAAAACAAATCAAATACTCAGAATACTCTTTGTATGAACTCTGGTGTCATCAGGTTCATGTATGCCTCTTTTGGGATGAAAGAAATGGGGAGAGGATCCGCCTGACTGGCGAATGGTGTTGCTGAATGCTGTGTCTGAAGAGCTGTTCACTTATCTGGACTCTTAATGCAAGGAAAATGGGTTGTTTATATATGCCATTGTCTTTGTCTCCTCTCCATTTTTAAATGAAAAGACACACCCTGTCCACTCAACCACCATAAATGGGGGGGGGGGGTTTAGCAATTGAGT
>VZUI01050634.1:0-30401 GCA_013401135.1 Cettia cetti | reverse complement strand
GATCTCTGCTCCCCCATGATCCTCCATGGACTGCAGGGCACAGCTGCCTCACCATGGGCTGCACCAGGGGCTGCAGGGGAATCTCTGCTCAAGCACCTGGAGCACCTCCTGCCCCTCCTTCTGCATTGACTCTGGGATCTGCAAGGTCTCTCCTTTTGCAGTTGCACAGGATTGTTTTCCCCTTTCTTAACTCTTTTGTCCCAGAGCTGTTACCACCACTGCTGATGGGCCTGGCCTTGGGCAGCAGCAGGTCCATCTTGGTGCCATCTGATATTGGCTTTATTGGACATGGGGAGCTTCTGGCAGATTCTCACAGAAGTCATCGGTGTAGCTGTCCCCACTACCAAACACTTGCCATGCAAACCAAATTCAAAATATAACATAAGAAATTTATAAGAATAAAAAACAGTCTAGACATGGTGCATGGCCAGTTAGAACAATCTTTTTCCCATGCAGTCAAATCTTGCTTGTAAACTGCTGGAAAACTTCAATGGTGATATCACTTTTAATTTAATAAATTACCAAATCCATTCTTAGCAGAACTTGCCGTCAGTCTTCTGATTCACTTGTATTGGTAAGCATTAATTTCATACATTCTCCTCCTGAGCATTGATTTATTCTTGGCTTGTTCCAAGGTCCCATGGATTTCTGGCTGCAGTTCTCACAGCCAAATTCATCAAGATTGCAGAGCCAGGAGATCAGAATCCAGCCACAGAAAGAATAAGAATAAAATTAGCAAAACTATGGATAAAAGCAACTCCTTAGAAATTAAAATATTAGAGCTATGGTCTCTCTGTAATATCTCTACAGATAGTTGTAAAAAATACTTTCTACAACTTTGTAACATGATATGTTATGGCGCAGGCTGTGTGTTCACCATGTTCCTTGAAGGTACTTTTTTTAGAACCTGATGGTACATGTTGTACAAGGACCACCCTGAGCAGCAAGAAATAGCTGGCAGCAGGTGAGACTTGTGCTTGGAAAAGCCATCTGTTCCTGTAACCTGCCTCAGCACTCCCCAAGCAGCATCCTCCCAACTCTGCAGGCACAGGTATGTGTGGTCCAATCCTTCACCAGAACACTTCCCCATGGAGAAGCTGTAAATACCCTACCATCCACCTGCTTAATGATATCAGATGGCTTTTCCAAGTTCACCAATGATTCATTGTTCATTTAGTTCTCTGAAGGATGAAAACAGACTTAATTTCTTTAGTTCAGTAAGGGAGAAGCTGTTGGTAAAAAGTCACTGAAATATATTAATTTACTAATAAATATATAAATTCTTGAGAAGGAACTTTTATTAAGGATTCTTTTCAAAAAGAAAGGCATAGAATACAAATAAGGTGGTAAGAAAGGATAATGAACACTTGCACCATCTCTGATATCAGAATGATGCAAGAGATCATGCCTAGATGTCATACTTCGGAAAATGTGATCTGCTGACTTGATTTCATCTATTATTCACCACTAACAAAGATTGTATATGACAGTCACAAGCATCTTAATTGAAACTAATTACTGAAACTCAGGAATGTTTGAAGAATCCACATTAGTCAATTATCAAGATCATTCAAGATAAAAGGAGTCCTGTAAGTGATTAATTCTTTTAAGAAGGTATTTAAAATAAAAAATTTATTCATGTACTAATTAGCAAGCACACATACAATCTCTAAAATTCTATTCTGTTCAAACAATAAAAGCTGTAATTTGGAGGATGCTACTACACTCTTCATGGATAGCAAAGACATTGAATGCTGTTCTTGCTTTAAAAAATTCAGAGCAATCCTGTATAGAGAGAAGCGAAGTCACCATAATAGTAAACAGCACAGAGATTGCATAATGTTTAATCAGATGAATAGATGTTTGTTACAACCTGACAGCATTACAATTACTGGAACGCAGCAAACTGTCACTTCATATTGTTCGATCATTTTGAAGCTGAGGAGCTGGTGTTGTTTTGTCTATTTTTTTTCCTTACCTTTTTTTTTTTCTGAGAAAACCACATTAAACCATTATGGTTGCATTGTATTCCTGTTTCTGTGCTGCATTACAAAGGGCAAGAAGGAAATCTGAAGTCTATTAAGGACACTAGTCAAAGCCAAGATGTAAAAATTGGGTTGTCATACAGGAATGAACCACAGAATGCCATGTCATGTAGCTTTAGGGAATGCAGCATCCACAACCCAGGAAGAGATCTTAGAGCTGTCAGTGTCAGGCCTCTGAATGTGTGCACAGCAATAGCTGAAGTGAGACAAAAAAGCAGTGAGCAGTGTAAGGAATGCTACTCAGATGAAAACAGATACTGAATAAAACTTTGGGGATGCCCAAAGTTTTTTTGATTACACTATGTAGTTAGGATTCTTTCCTTTTTTTTTTTTTTTTTTTTTTTTTTTAATTCCTTAAGAAAGACAAAGTGGAATTATAGAAACTACAAAGAAGAGCATCTAAAATGTTTAAGCAGCTGCCTTAGGAAGCAAGACATGATATTTTGAAACTTCAGTGTGCCAAGGAGAAGACTGGAGATTGACATGGTTGCAATTTACAAAAAACATGAATAGTACAGTAAGTTAAGATGGAAGATTAACTATATGGAGATCTCAGGAGATCATCTTCTGACATCAGAAAGTCATCTGGTCCTACTTTCTGCTCAAAAAGGGCAATTTCAAATATGGAAGGTTGTGTAGATTGAGTATGGAACTGGCGTTCATCAAATCCAGAAATATTACAAATAAGGAACACTGAAACTGATTAGAAATAAGTTAAAATAGATAAAAGAAAGTCCTTTTTTACATAGAGAGTAATGAGAATTTCTCTTATGGTGGGTTTTGCAGACTCAATTTAAGCGTGTTCAAAAAGCTGTTAGGCAAGTTCACGGACAACAGATGCAGAGCCAGATTACAAAGAGATGTACCCTGTAACATCACTAATCTAATTTTGGGAAACAGCAAGAGCCATGACCTGTAGAGGGTGGGATTGCTCATGTTCTCTTCTCAAAAAGGATCTCCAACAGTCATTCTTGGGAACGGGATAGACAGAGCACTGAAGTCACATCACAGGTAATTCCTTATGTTCCTATGCTTTCTTGAACAGCTTTGTTAAAAAGCTTATGTGCAAAACAGAAACTGTTTTTTGGTTTTGTTGTTTTGGCTTGTTTCCTTTTTTCCTGCCTGCCATGTCCTGTGTGTGTCTGAATAACTATTTAGCCTGGAGCTTTAGAAACAGAACAGGCTTGCACGAGACTGTAGCATCACAGGTCCTTTCCCTGCATTGTTCAGGGTGCCAAAAGCCATGAGGCTGGGATGATGTAATGCCGTGTTCTCTGCTGCAGGATGTGCAGTGTCTTCCTGTCTTATGTAACGTAGAAAGGACAGTGGATTCATCCCAGCTTTGCTATTTCTGTAACATGCTCAAGTACCTGGCAGATTCTAATCCTAAATGAAAGTGAATGGCTCCCCTGCAAAGATTGCCATTTCCTGTTATTTCCAAAATAGTATCTTTAAAATTACTTTCCTGGAGGATTCAGTGAATATTTCTTAATAGTATCAGATTTGCTCATTGCAATAAACCATACATAAACCAGATCTGCTTCATTTGGAACAGGCTAATCCAGACTTGGACTGTCTTTCAGATGTGCATTGACTTGCATCTTGATCAATAAGATTAAAGAGCCTGTGTCTTACCTTCTTGCAGAAAAATACTTAAAAAGCTGTAATAAATGTTCTGCATCAGACTAAAAATTATATCTCTCCTACATGCAGATAAACAATTTCGTAGGCAACTCATAAAAAATATTACATACAGAGATATTGCTGAAGACTTTTAATCTCTTTAAGATATTCATGCTTTCTCTGAAGTAGTCAAAACTTATTTTAATTATATAGGAGGTAAAGAAACAATTAAAGAATAAATCTTGCAGAAATTCTCAATTCAACCATGCAAATTTTAATGTAGATTTTTTCCTAAATTTCTATGATGATGAGTTAAAGTCCACAGTATATTATGGACATCAGAGAGTACTGCTTAATATCATATGAATGGAATCATTAAAATGATCATCTAATTACTTATAACTTATTAAGATGAGAAGCTAAGCTCAATTACTGACTAACGAAACACATTTCTATGCTGGCCAGGGGAATTCACAATGACTGTTTAGTGATGTCTTGACACATATCTTTGAAGGACACATATTCCTCAGAATGCAGAATATTTGGGCATTCCCTGAACATTGGGATCTCTCCTTTCACTTTGCTCTCCTATCCTTGTTCCAGAGGAGAGGAGCTCTCCAGTGCATACAGGAGTTTGCATTTGTGTTGCTGGTGACCTACTTGAAACAGATGGAGAGAGAACAGCCTATTCTTATCCTCCTGGTAAGTGTGCTCCTCTCTGTAATAGGGACTTTGAATTCCATTCCTGCAAGTTCTCTGCCTCAGACAGACCTCAAAAGAGGTCTCACATCCCACTAAGTGCTTTGTGCAGGCTGCACAACCCCCCGTTGGCTGCCACCACCTCCTAGGCACCTGTGGAAGTCCAAGCTGTGAATCCCATGTTCTCCCAAGCTCCCTCTGCCGGGCTGCCTGTCAGTGTCCAAGCCCAGCAGTCAGCAGGGTGCCTGGCCACAGATCTCAGCCCTGAAACACCTAGCAGCTCTTTCAGCTTTAGTACCTACCTCAGCAGTACAAATTCAGCTCCCAGTGCTCTTAGCTGTCAAGTCTGCAGACAATGCCTGCATCTCTGTCTGAAAATAGCCCATGGGCTTTGTTGGCTTAAGTTTCCCTCTGAAATCTCAGAATAACATCAGGTTCCTATAACTGAGGTCAACTACAGCAAAGATAGAGAGAAATGCAGCCACTCCAGTCCTTTCCTGCACAGTGGGGCACATCCTCAAGACAGCTAGGCTGCTGGACCGTTCAAATTTTTTGTGTAAACGCTAACCTACCAAACAAGCCCTCAGTCCAGCTAAGTGAGGCATCATCATCAGGCACCTCAGTGAAAGAATAAGGAGTCCATTTTCTGCAGGAAAGCTTGTCACAGATTGATCAAGAGAATGTGCTTTCCTTAGTCCTGAGCCAGCCAGCTCTAGTAGGTTTTAGTAAGCCCTGTGCTGCTGAAGGTGCCCTCTGGAATTATGTCTTGATTTAAATCATACTACACAGGTTTCTTAGTGCTCATTTTTTGTACCAGCATAATGCTGTGGGATTGGGGATTTTTTCACTTCTGTGATATCTGTATTTTGAGTCCTCCTTTTATTCTTTTTGGCTCAGCCTTACAAAGCCACACTGTGCACTTTTATAGCTCTGCAGATGTTACATGATCCAATCTCCTCTTCTGCCTCCTACACTGCAGTTTCTACTCAGACCAACTGTTCTTGTTCAGTAATGTGTATCTTACAGACCCATGAACAAAATCAAAGCAAAGCTCTGAGGTGGTGTGGCTGTTCAATGAGTGATGCATCTATGGTGGTGGTCTCCTGACCCTCTTTGCCATCTACCTGGGACTTGGGGAAGAATGATAAAGCTTCTGGTAACTTGATAAATCAGTGATCTGGGAACAGGTAGTTACTTTGTGGGTTTAATATTTCTTTGGAAAAAGGTGACACATTGTGGCCCCTGCTTGTGTTCCCCTTTGTTTTTTGTTCTCCTTGATCTCTGCTCCCCCCAAAAAAGTCACTCATAAAATATCAGAACAACCAATGCTTTTTCTTCACTCAAGATAAGATATATGCATATTTGGGGAGACTGTAGTTTTTACCATATCACAGATGGCTTTTCACCTAGAAGCTCTGATATTTCTAGTCAATAACTACTTATTTTGCAAAAAATTGTATGAATGAAAGAGGAAACAATTCTGGAGTTTGATACCATCTAATGCAAGGAGAGAGAACACTGATCTCTGTTTTTAAGAGCTTTCAGGGAAAATCTTGAGATGACTTCCTGGACTGCCTGAAAAGAGCCAAGGAAGTTGTGCAGCAGAATTATTACCTTTCTTATGTTTTATTCAGTTCATGTAACCAAAGAAGAACCAGCCCAGCCAATGTAAACTCTCCTATGCATCTCAAGGTACCTGCTCCTCCCACTGACTGGAGAGGCAGAGAAGATGATGACAGACTATAACCCGACTGCCTTATAGTCAAGAGAAGGGAATCAATGCCTTAAATTTCAGAAATATATGTTAAAATATTTCTCAAACTTAATTTGCAATTTAGGGCTACAGTCTTTGCAAGTGCATGACTGAAATTTGCTTGGCACTAATTCTACTTGAACGGCCAATATTTCAGAGCAGAGCCAAGGAAAGAAAGATGCTTCTTCTATTTCTCTAGAAAAAAATAACACCTTTTCAAGAGTTTTGTAGAAAACTCTTGAAAATGTTAATGTTTTGAAGTATTTTTGTTGCATTAGCCACAAAAAAAAAAAAAAAGGTATTAGAAATCACTCTCAAAAGTTAGACACAGAACAGAAAATGAAAAGAAACAGGAAAAACGAGCTAAGTGAGCCCAGTTGCCACTTATGTATTGCTTCCTCAAGGCCCAGGCATTAATTAATTCAAGATATGAATCAGTCTCTGCAAATGTATTCCTGCAGAATTTTAAAATTAATAATAGCTGCTGCACTGCAAATTCTGTCTATGGAAACTTCAGCTGACATTAAGATCTCTCTGATTATCCTGGTGTCCACTCTCATGAACAATGCCTTATGTTAAAGAGGTTTAAAAGTGGCTATCACGGGTCTTTGCCACACTGAGCTCCTGCTGGTCTGGACAGGTGGATTGTCTCAGGGATGTCAATCCTCTGGCATCACTTCAAACACAACAGCAGCTGAATGGCTGCACTGAATTTCTGCTGGGCTCAAGGGAAGCGTAGAACCACTTCCACTTGGAAAGAATCATTTTTCTGCAGAAGAGACAGAGATCCCATTCTTTTGACTGCAAAAAACTGAGTCGAGGGTAGGCAAGGAGAGGAAAAAAGGACAGGAAGAAGTTTCCTCAAACTTTCCCTTAGCTTTGCTGCAAAAGATTGCAGTAAAATTCATTGCTGTACAGCAACTGGATAACCAGAGTCTTATTCTTTGTTCAGTTGAGTGAAAATTAGGAGCCCAGAGGCAAAGGAGAAAGATATCATCTGTCTTCTTCAGAAGCTTCAATTTCTGTAACCAGGACAGAGTTCTTCACACCTCTCTAGCATGGGGAGCTAGGACATTCAAACAAGCCAGGGCTTTGAAGGGTTTTGTTGTTCTCTTCAACTGAACACCAAAAATACAAAGAGAGCTATGACTTGCTGGTTCATGATTTATGACTTTCTAAAGAGAGAGGGGAAAAAAAAGTAGGACAGAATAAAAGAAAAAAGGTTTCAAAATAAATCTCTTCCTCTCTGCATCCTTGGAACTTGTGTCTCTTTCTCCAGTATTATTTTTAGAACAGCAATTTTTGGAGGTTTCCTGATCTGCAAAGAATTTGCCCATGCAGTAGCCTTTGGAAAATCCCTGTGGTCTATCTATGGTCACCCCCAGCTCTTCTCAGAAGTTCCCTGGTCTTTGTGTCTCAGTCTATTTTTTCCTGTGGGCCATTCCCCCTTCCCACCACATGCTGAACATCAAAAAGTTATTTGTTCTCTCTGCAGAACAGAGATCCAAACCTTTATTTAGCTAGGACAAGCCTGACATTGTAAAAGCTGACAATCTGTTCCCAGTTTTATTCAGAATATCTGTCTCATCACCTCATGCTTTACAAGCTTTTCCATGAAGATGTCTAGGTATGTTTCACCTCCTCAAAGCACACATGCAGCAAAGAGATTTCCAAAGCACCAGATCTTACGTGGTGTGAAATGCCCTCTTGAAGTGAGTTTTCTTTCCACTGACTATAGAGGGAGACACAGATAACCACACTTCTGGTCCAAGTAGTACATTGCTTTTTCTAAAATCAGTAGAGATTAATTTCTGCCATATTGCTTAAATATTTCATAAAGACACCTCAGCATGAAAATCAGTTGCATTTTCTGCCATATCAGCTACCCATCCCTTTACCAGTCATTTTCAAATCTAGAGAGGTCCTTCCAGATACATTTATTGTCTCAGAGGTGTAAGTACAGGACTGGCATAATATATCTAGGGGAATTTTTGGCAACATATGGCTTTGGTTTGCACATCTTGCACATATCCTTGAGAAATCCTGTCTAACCTTGAACACTGAGGTGTGAGAAATGTGGTAATTTGGGGGTAAATATACAAGAATAAAAAACTGTGGTGGCAGCTGTCACTTCTCCTTTTGACTCATGCTACAAGGATTGGTCCTCACAATGCACAGAATGTGAAATGAGGGTTCACCACACAGGTAACATTATGGCACCATCAGCAGCACAGGTACTCAATTTAGTCTGATGGCTCCTCCCAGGGATAGAAATCACAGCTAATTCCTCACCAAGTAAATTCATTTTTTCTCAAGAATGAGGTATCTTTTAGACTTGAGTCTGATGTCATCAGAAAATTCTCCAGTGAGGCCAACTTTTTTAAATCAGTAGAATACACCTATAGGATAACCAGAATTAGTATCTAAAGGTTAAGTTCAACAGGAGTTTTAGTTTCTGATTCGGAAAAAAATGTACTTCAAAGTTTTACCTCAGTGTAATCTTCCACTTGCAACGTCCCTAAGTGTTGTTGCTGCCTATGTCTATGCTATAATCACAGACATAATTAATCCTCATTCTGGATTCTCCCTGTCCTATTCCCCTGAGAAACCAGATCAATTGGATTAAACTCCAATTATACTCCTCAGATTAAACGTTTTGCAAAAAGTCATGATGATTGACTTTCCAGGACCACAGCTGTGTCCATTTTACCCAGGTAGATTTTGTTGCTTTTCTTCCTAGTGGTTTCAAAACCGGAACTTGGCCACATACATGAAAACAGGTTTCTAATTTTCCAAATTCTTGTTTTTCTGTGAAAATTACCTTCTATTTTCCGTTTTTACATTATTTCAGTTAGTTTCTTTAATTACTAAAATACCCAGTGAGAAAAGTTGATTTTTAGGGCTCTTAGTCTATGTACAATGAGAATTGAGGAAAAAAAAAATTCAAGTTGCTGTTTAGAGTTTAATGACATATCCAAAGCAGAGCAATTTCCATAGAGTTAGTGAGTGCTGTGCACCTCTGCACTTACAGCACTTCCTTACATACACTCTTTCCAGCTCTTCAGAAAGTCTCTCCTTAATGTGTGGAGGTTTCTTCCCATCCCCCTCGAACTCCCTCACTGCTAGCTGTGTACAGATTCTGCTGGAGGGAAGGTTCGGGTTTGTGTTTTCTGGGTTTTTTTTTTTGTTTTCCCTGCTTCGAACACTGAACTCTAGAAGAATCTCTTAACAGCAGCATCAAGCAATTCTGGCAAAATTTTACTCATTTTATTGCATTGATTTTGCCTAGACTTTTTTCTGAGATGTCAGGCATCAGATGCTCATCGAGGTTTGCAGAGAGCAGAACACTCCAGGGTTAAGCATTTCAGCACTGAGCTCTGTAGTGCTGAAGATTTTGCAGGTTTATTTTCAGGCAGAGTGAACTTGAGTTCCCTATAGCCTTTTCTAAAAGGCTGTAAAGGACATGCAGTTTGTGAGATTCTGATAAACAAGAAAAGCTCTGTACTAAAATCTGAACCATGAGGAAATATGAATGGAATCAGAATATAGTTAAATATATATATCTAAAACAAACATGAAACAGTTCTACAATGCTAAGATATACATTCTTTCAACACAAATAAAACTCCATGTTCAAAACTCTGGATATGTTTTTTCTTGGTCATGGTCTTCTGTAAGAAACATCCGATAAGGAAATACCAAAAAAATGAGGTGGTTTCTGATGAGCTAGAATATGGAGATATTGGTCCCCAGTTCTACACAGTCATATTTTTAAGTACACCTGCTCACAAACAGTATCCAGCAAGCTCTGTGATCAGCTAGAACAGATGGGACTGAGCAGGGACTTTAGCTGATGCTACACAAAACACTCTCCTGCTTCTCCTGAGCACAGAGCCCGGGCTGCCACACAGCTTTGCTGATTTGGCTTCCAAGTGGAAGAGAGGAAATGTTTCTTCCTCAGAAGAAACACTCTCATTTCAAAACAAAACACTCAGATGAAAGTAAGCAGATGCAGAAAATACCTTTGCACTGGGTTTTGGTGACTTTCCAAAAGAAATTCCCAAAACTTTGATCATTGACTTTTTTTGCCCACTCAGAACAAAACAGCCATACGTTTTACTTTCAGACACCACTGAACAGGCAAACAATGCACAAGTCAAAGACAAAATAACTTTTCAAAGCCTTTAGCTTCTGTGTTGTTGCAGCTTGACACAGAGATCCCTCTGACTGCACTCAATTTTATCAGCTCGTGGGGAACACACAGAACAGAGGTGAAAAGAAGGGTCATGTCCTGGAGGCCTCCCAATACCCTGCCTGTGTGTTCATTTATCTCTCTGCAGAACTTTATTCTATCAATAATATTTTCTATAAAAGAGATGAATCAAACTAAAATCCTTCCAGTTTGCCTCCCTCCCTCCCTTTTTTGTATTCCACATTTTTAAAGGACATCAGGGGCAATCTTTCATTCAAGCTATACTTCAATTTTTAATGCTTTAAACCTATGCTTCGGGAATTGAAAGAAGGAATTTTGAATTAAAATGGAGGACTCAAAGTGATTATTCTGATGCTTGCTTCTCCTCCCATTTCTTTTGATATGATCCAGGAATACCTCAAGGGGAATGAAGCTGCATTTTATTAAAGTTGGCATAAAAAAGGTCAGAGACAGAAGGTCTGAAACAAATGTATTGGTGCCTAATGTATCTGGGAGAAACTGTCCAGTGGACTCCAGTAATTATAGCAGAAAATCTTGTGATGACTGCAGATTGTTTGTAATAGAAAATCTGTCAGAATTCTGTTCCTTGGCTTCCAAGTGTCAGTCCCCTCTATAGCCTCTACTTGTGTTCCAGCTGCCTCTCCAATCACACAAGTGTCCTTCTCATCTCAACACACTTGGTAGTCAAATAGATACCATTACGTACTACAGACTCTGGGACCAAACTCTGTGCTGGAAGTGGGATGTTTTTGTAATAACATCAGATGTGAGAAAACACAGCACAGCCACAAGGCCAGAAGGACCCTGTGGTTTCAAACCCTTCAGAACAAAACAAACCATTTCATTTCCCTAACCTGAACTTGAATAAAACAGCTCTTAATGGAAGACTTATCTCCACACATCTCCTATTTGTAAGCTGATGATATATTTTCTATAGCAAAAGCCAGTATCTTCAGATTTTTCTGCCATGTATACATGAGATCAAAGGCAGAAGCTGACCTTTAGATGTTGATTGAGGTAACTGTAGGAATAGGCTGTGAGGAGATATTAATGAGCATCTCCATTATTTATTCTGCTACAAAGGGTAGGTCAGGGATGCAGAAATTTTTCTGCAAAATGTTGTTTACTGATGACACTGAACAAGCTAATACACATCCACGATAATCTTGTATCCCAGGTGAAGCTTTTATTCACAGCTATTATTTAGACCTTGAGGGTTTCTGGTTTTTTATCCTTTTGCCAGGTATCTTTTCTTGATCTGAACTCAGAAGTGCCAGTTATCTATCCAGGATTGAATTTTTAGTTACTTTTCACCTTGCTTGAAGGAAGTTTGAGATATCATACCTGTCTCAGGTCCCCCTTATACAGACACGAATATTAAAGGCACCAGAGAGTGAATATGAATCTAGCTTTATTTTTTAATCAGTGCATTCCCTCTAACAGAAAAGACATATTTAAGACAACTCAGACACACTTTTGCTATGCCTGTCTCTCCAAATACCCTCCTTTTTCCTTTCTCCTCCAAAGTTCCTACATGCACTATGAATACCTGCTGCCTTTTTCTTTCTATTTCATCCCAGTGTCTCTCCAATCCATCTTATTCCAATAACATTTAAATCAAATTATTGTCGTCAATAGAATCCACCTAAATGTCTGTTTCTCAGGGGTAGTATGAGGTAGGTGTCTAAGTTCCCATTACATGCAATGAATTAAATTAATACAATCAGTGGAGCCTAGAGAAATTCAGCTGACAGGAACCTTGATTCAGTAGACTAAAACATAGGTACTGAGTGCTATTTTAGGTGCCCTAAGGAACCTGAGACACATTGTCATTAGGCTGTCAGATATGATGAAGTACCTACAAGATACCCCTTTTATAGTTAAGCACGAGATGGGAAGCAAATAAGACCCCTTGGAGCATCTCAGATAGCCCTAGATTCCAACATCTAAGCAACTATATCCTGCTCTCAGTGTCTGTTTCTCAGAGGAATAGGTTTTTAAGCCATATGCACAATTGTGGTCCACCTTTCCTGTTTTCTTTCAGGGGAAAAAACATTTCTAATTGAATTTCTATTGTATCATTTTGTAAGGAGGAATCCCTTTAAATTAGTGAAGGGTTGACTGACAAAGGTGGGAAAAAAATGTTTTGCCAGGATAAAAACTAGAGAAATCTGTCTCACATCATTTATTCAGAAGAAGGAGAATAGCTTAGTGTTGGATCTTAAATGCAAACTCTGGGCAGATTTATTCCAACACAGGAGAGTGAGCATAGAACCATTTACATCTCTTCTGAAAAACAAAGCTGTGTCCTGGTCCTTTGGTTTACTGGTCCAGAATGATCATCCCCATACAGCATCTTACCATTTATAGCAGGGTAACTGCCTCTAAAATATGGAGAATAGTTACTGTGTTACTTTCCAGATGGTTCCTGAAACTGTGGGAAGTGCTGTCTGACTGTGAAAAGCAATCAGACAGTGATGGTTTAAATGTGATCAAGTTCCTTTGTTTAACTGGCTAGTACTGGTGTCCAAGGTATAAAAGGTACACTCAGAAGTGACAAAACCCTTTCAAAGGATCCCATCAATTTTTGCCATAAAAAAGAATTAGGTAGATACCCTGGGAAACCTTGTGGGCGATGGAGGGACTTAGCAGTGAATTTCTGTGAGACTGAGTAGACCAAATGAACTCAAATAATTCATCACAACCATAGAGAATTTATTAAAGTATTTTAAAAGATTTGAAGGATGGAACAGCTGAACTACTGAGAGCTGTGTGTTAAATCTCACCTAAAACTTCCTTGAAAACTGAAAAAGGAGGTGAGCAAACAAATGACCAATATTTAGAACTTCTGGAAGAAGGCTGGGAAAACTATGGGCATATTAGATGTAAACTGAACAATGCAGAGTAAGAGAAGTAATAATAATAACAACAATAATAAATAAAAACAGATGTAAAAAACTTCTTGCTGTTCTTTGAATGAGTCAGCTGAGTTGGGATATGGATGAAGATGAATTATCTGAATTTCTTCAGTCGTTTTGATAAAGTCTGTCATCCAAAGCTCTTAGAGAAATTAGGTAGTCACAACAGAAGTGAACAGTTGGTAGGGGAAGAAAAAATGTGCCAGGTAGAATAGTTAAAGTATCTCCTAAAGTATTAGAAACAACTAAGGTTTCTCAACAGTGAAGAGAGGTCAACAGTAATAGAAGGATCTGCTCTTCATTAGTTTTATTTTTAAAAATGGAAACAAAAGTGAGCAGAATCATTAAAAAGTTTTGCGAAGTTGCAAAGTTATTCATGCTTGGAAGAGCAGGATCTAATTGTGAAGAATTACATAGGCCTTGAAAAAATTGCAAATGAAATTCAGTGTACACATGGATAAAATTCTGATCACAGAGAAATACAATCTTAGATTCTCAGAAAAAAAATAGCAGGCTTTGAGCTGAGCATTACTGCTCAGGACTGAGACCTTGGGATTATGACAGACAATTCTATTAAAACATCATCTCAGGGCTTAGTGACAGTTAAAAAAACCAACCCAGACCAAAAACAATTCCTCCCCCAACAGTTAAGAATTATTACTAGAACAATGGATAACAAGAGAACAAAAAAACCTATGCTACTCTACAAGTCCATTACTCACTCACCATGTGCATTCCTTGTTAGTCCAAGGAAAAACATATTGAAGATTGAAAATTTTCAGAAACATTTAAAAAGGATGATCAGCAGTGTGAAAGAGTATCCATATGTAGAATAATGGAGTAGTCTGGGGGTCTTCAAACCTGGAAAAGAGATTACCTGGAAGCATATGACACCGATATACAAAATATACTTGGCATAAAAATGGGAGCTGAAATGGCTCTTTAATATCTCTTCATATAGTGTTTAATCTCAAAAGGAACTCTGTCTTTTGGACTACAAAATTATACAATTTAGATCAGACAAGAGTTAATCGCTGTAAAAAGGGCTGCCTAATATTCTTGATTTATTTCACCTTTTGAGTTCTTAATTTTGCAATACTAGAAGATGCCCATTTTATTTTTGTGGAGATATAAAATTAACATATAATCCTTTGCATATTTCTTTTATATAAAGTCAAATATTGGGCACTGGGGATAATAAAATGTGCTATATCAAGCTTATATTACATGGCTTCCTTTTGTATGATGGAGCCCCACTGAATTATACAGGGAAATGGGAATGATGAAGCATTATTGCTAATAGATAATAATAATTCTTAAACTTTTCATATTTCTGAAATAATTCTAAGTGTAGAAATAAACCACAAAGAAACTTTATATTTGAGGCAGAAAAATACTGAAAAAAATGTGCAGTGTAAGAAATGAGGAAATAATATGTTGGTGAGTGTGCACATCTGCCTTGTGGGTAGCAATAGCTCTGGTATGGCTGTGGTGTAGCTGTGTCATAGAGGGACTCTTGACAAGGGCATGCAGTGACAGGACAGGGGGAAGTGGCTTTAAACAGGAGACAGGAATGAAATCAGTTATTAGGAAGAAATTCTTTGCTGTCAGGGTGGCGAGGCACTGGAACAGGTTGTCCAGAGAACCTGTGGATGCCTCATTCTTGGAAGTGTTCAAGGCCAGACTGGGTGGGGCTTTGAGAAACCTGATTGTTGCTCTGTTCTTTTACAATTCTCTTAGAGCCTTCTGAGATGTTTACACACTTGGAGTCAGATTCTCAGAGTTCTCACGCACTTTTCATAAACAATTCTATTATTAGGGTAACGACTTTTTGCTATTGACATTTCCTCATGGTAGGAGGAGATATTGATGGACTGTGACTTTGACCAGAGTGTGTTTGAAGAGGTTGAACTCCATCATCCAATCTGGTCTCATTCTCAAAACTGTGTAAATACTGAAGTGAAAATTAAAAAGTGGCTTTTCCCCACTTGGACATTCACGCTGTGTCTGTGTCGTTCTTTGTGTCAGTAGTGCAACACCTGATCAAGAGGAAGGTGTCCCTGGCCATGGTGGGAGGTTGCAATGAGATGATCTTTAAGATCCCTTCCAACCCAAACCATGATCCTCCATGATACTGCTGCTGTATCGATGATGATCCAGGATAAAGTAATTGTAGACAGACCTAATACTTTTTATTAGACCAACAGTTATGCTCAGGAAGGGGCAGAAAACTTTCAGGCACACAGAATCTATTGATGCAAAAGAAGCAGACAGAAGTTGTCTTCCAGTGATTTAATAAGGCTTTGACTTCCTATGAGCTCTGCCTGCTGAAACCCAGACTCCAGCCAGACTTCTGTAGCTCAGCAGATGTACACAGATGCTCTAGGGGACAGATGCTCAGTGTGGTTATTTCCAAAGCCATGAGAAAATACGAAGGTAAAAAGAATGATGATTTAATGGAATGGAAGGAGAATCAGACAAAAATATTTTCTCAAGACCTCCCATCCTAAATTCATCCCTTCCGTACTCTTTTTTTCTAGCAGAAGATATCTTTCATTTTACCATTAATCTCTTCAAGACTGTACTGAAGACTAGGGACACCCACTCTCTGCTCCTTGAAATATGACTGTGCTGGAGAGGACACAAGAAAGATGAACACTCTTTGAACAAATTGCAGGGTGCTGTGCTTTAACCCCAGCATGAAAACAAAGTACCATGCAGCCACTTGAGCCACTTGCTCACTCCCCCAGAAGCAGGATTGAGGAAAAAATCAGAAGAGTAAGAGCTGGAAAACTTCTGGAATGAGATAAAACTATTTCCATAGTAGGAAAAACAAAAGCCACACATGCAAATAAAGCAAAACAAGGGATTCTTTCATTAATTCTCATGGTCAGGCAGGTGTTCAGTCAGGACAGCAGGGACCCATCACACATAACGGTGACTTGGGAGGACAAACAACATCAATTCAAATGTCTCCTCCTTCCTTCTTTACCCCCTCTCCCCACCATTTTACATACTGAACATGATGCCCTATGGTGTGGAATATCCCTTTGGTCACTTTGGGTCACCTGTCCCAGCTGTGTCTCCTCCCACCCTCCCAGGTACCCCCCAACTTCCTCCCCAGCATGGCAGCATGAAAAGCAGGACAGGCCTTGGCTCTGTGCATGCCCTGCTCAGCAATAACAAAAACATCTCTGTGTTATCAACCCTGTGTTCAGCACAAATCCAAAACACAGCCCCATACCAGCCACCAAGAGGAAAATTAACTTTATTCCAGCCAAAACCAGCACACAGGAAAAAAAAACCCAAAACCAAAATACACACAGGGAAAAAAGGCAAAATAAAATGCATTTTTGCTCAAGAAGAGTTATACAACATCTTGGGTTCTGTTACAAAGATAGTTGTAGATGAGGATATAAAACTCACAAATAGATGATGAGCATCACTTGGTGATTATAATGTTCAGTTTTATATATTTCTGCCACAAAGTTTTTACTACTACAAGTCATAACATTCACATTTCTAAATCTAGTCCTTTGATTTAACATCAAATGTATGAATGTATGTTGCATACAGGCATGGAAACTTATACAAAAAATGCTTGTCAAATTCCATGAGAAATAAAGAAGAATATGTTCATTTTAATACCAATTTTTCTCATAAGATTGTCAGTTGGGATGATGGTTATGTCATACTGATGGAATGGGAAAAGTATCCCCCCTGATTTGAGGAGCTCACTGTAGACACTACATTTTAATTGTGGATAATTTTTTTCACTTTTCACATCGTTAAAATGCTTAAATTAACCTTTGAAGTTTCTTTGCACATATTTGTCCATAAGCTGTTTAAACTGCAACAGCTCAATGCTACAATGAAAGGCAGAACTATAAACAACATATTTACTGTCAGCATTTCTACTTCATCTAATCCTGTAGGATTTTTTTTTACCTTCCATCCATGAGAATAACAAAGATTTAGACCTTTCAGAATTACATTATTATGTATAATAAAAGCCATGTAATAACATCCAGACAGCAATACTTATTGACTTTTACTACTTCAATGCCTTCTTTCCAAGTACAAAATTTACATCATTCCAGATCAAGAAATTCTGGTGCCAAAATGCAAGCCTGAGCAAATCCGTTCTTCATGTTGTGTGCCAGCTTTCCTGACTCTGGCTCTTCAGCCAGATGGTGGAACAGGCTCCCCAGGAAAATGGTCACAGCACCAGCTTGCCAGACTTCAAAAAACTTGTTCAATGGTCTCAGGCACATGGTGTGACTCTTGGGGTGTCCTGTGCAAGGCCGGGAGTTGGACCTGATGATCCTTGTGGGTTTCTTCAAACTCAGGACATTCTGTGATCCTATGACTCTATGATTTATGTAGACAAGACCTTTCCATAATGAAGAGGGACTTCGAAAGGAAATCTGGAAAAGTAAGACTCTGCATACCACTTTTGATAAAATTTGAAGCTCAACAGCTTTCAATAACTTCTGTGAGGTCAGAATGAGCTGAATTTGGAAATAAAGCTAGTGAAATGTCAACCCTAATTAAGGGTTGTCATTAAAATGACAGCACCATAGATGAACATCCATATTGAAAGAGGTCAGTGATAAATGTTAACCAAAAAAAACATATATGCATACTATGAGTTTTGATGATACTATTTAGAGATAAATCTTGGATAACAGCTGTTTTCAGAATAATTGTCTTGAAAATTAGGGTTGTTTTATGTAAGTATCACTAATACCACAACAAAAGATAACACAGAAGATAAAGGGGCTTCTTGCCGTGAGTAATTTGCATACTAAGTGCTAAAATTAATTTCTAAGTTTCCATTTTTTGATTATGATTAAAATGAATACAGAAATAGTTATCAAGGACACTTCCATATTTGTTTAAATGCATTTTATTTTAACTTGTTTTTCAGAGCAGGTTAAGAAATTAAATCAGCAAAATGTTTTAAAAAATCTCAAATGGCATTTCATATTCTGTAAATATATGATTTCATAGTTTATTTTATTTTACGGTTATTTCAAAGAAGAGTCATTGCTTAAATAATTTAATTACATGCTGTTGAATTCTATGACATATTCTTATCCTGGTTTTGTAATTGCTGATTTCTGTATATAGCTCAGGAATACTTTTCTGAAAACTGAACCTGAAATATCTAGTTTGGTGTCCTGGATTAGCTGATAACCAAACTGTTTCCTCAAGTATCATGTCTTTCTGTAAGCTTCTCATGCACTGACAGATTCTTTCATTCATTTCAACATTAATCTTCTTTCTCAAGAAGATGACTGAGGAGATGAACTGAGATGGTCTGGGCAGTCATTTGAGTGCTGACAGTCTTGCTCATTTCTTATAAGTACAGGTAAGCTCTTGTTCAGCAAGGTCAGTAATATAAACACATCAACCCAGAGGCTTCCCCTGATAAAATATGTATTTATGTAATTATGTATGTATGTATTTTATTTATTTATTCATATGCATTATTGGAGAACAAAGGTGTTAAGTAGAAATAAATTTTGCCTCTAGAATGTATTTAATATAATGTGTGAGATTAAAGTGAGAACAGAATCAGCCTGAGAATCCAACTGAAATTGGAGGCTCACGTGTGGTTTGAACCTTATATGAAAAAAAATCCATTCCTCTGGTATTCAAGGATTTTATATTCAGGCCTATCTCTTTTACTTCTAAATAAAATTAAAGTCATTCAAATAATATTTAGACGATTTTTGACTGAATTTACTTATTTCTATTTGAAAGGTGGAAATATACCTTTAGCTTATTTATTTGTTATTTACCTTACTGATGGGCATTTATGCCTATCAGTGTAAATGCCAGTGATTACTTTTCATATTGATTCTAAAATTGTTTCTCTAGAAATGGGAATTGCATCATTTCAGCAATCTTAGATACATTTCTAAATGAGTAGTAGTGAAGAGGAGAAGGAGAAAGAGCAAGAGGATAAGAACTTGTATAAAGAGAAATGTCTGAAGGGATATTGTATTATTTCCCTCATTACCCAACCAGAGCCAGGTGTGCACACCTTTCCAATTAGCTATAACAAACCATGGCAAGAAATCTGGTTTTCAAGCTCACTGGGAAAGTTTGGCCACCCGGGCATCCTCAAACTCATGCTTTGGGACAGAGCTACAAACAGTGAGGGTGATTGGGTGTGAAAAGGCAGTCACATCTTGTTGGAGCTTGGGTCACTTTGGGATGTCACTCTCTAGCCCAGAGCAGGAGCATTGGATTAGTGAGCACTGACAGTTGTTACTTAACAATGAGGGTTTTGTAATCAGGATGGGCATCAGCAAATCAGCCACATGTTTGCGTTAGATTATGTAAAGGAAAACCTTTAAACTCCTGTTGCTGTAACACATTCCTCTTCCACTTAATGCAATGGCTTTGCTAAAATGCTTTTAAGGATAAAATTATTTAATAGTGCAGACATGGGCTATTCTGTGTTGTCTGCAATTGTTTAATTTCCTAATTAACTAATGACATAGCCACAAGATCTCTTTCTCTCCCTCTCTTCCATGTCTTGCTATCTGGTTGGTTATTTTTCTTGAAATTTAATTGCCTCCCCCTCATTTAAAATCTCTTCTGAAAATTGCCAAAATGTGTCTTACCTGTTTAAAACAGTCTTGAGATCTGAACTTATCACACTGTAGTGAGTTTTCTTAAAACAGCAAAATGAGTATGAAGCAGAATGCAAGGAAATGAGCTCAACTGCTACTGTCACGGATGGTGTTATTTGAGGCTCTGAGTAAATTAATAATATTATGGGTAAACCTTGTGTGAAAAATCTGATAATAGTTTATATTCTTTGTATATTTCATTTGAATAAAATACACTATAATATTAATATGTGTTGACATCATTAATAATACAAGTGCTATTAATAAGAGAGATAAGCTGTTCATTAGAGTATCCCTAATACTTTTAATGACTTTTTTTTTTTCTTATTCATTATTTTCTAGACTTAGAAAATATAGCATATGGCTACATCAGCTAAAAAAATATTTCTAAATTCTGGAACAATTTAAAAGGCTGTACTGGGGAGTTTCATGGAATAAATATTTCAATGATCTCCAAAAGAGTAGAAGTAGGATTTCATTGATCTAAACTCCATTATGCTGTTGAATTGTTTAGGAAAAGACACTGGTGGTGAAAGATAATCTAATACTTAGCAGATGGTTCTAGCTGTGACTTACAGACAATCTCTGATAAAATGCATTTATTTTTCTAAGTATGAATTTCTCCACCTAAAATTTCGGTGAAAATAGTTTGTTTTGCTTATTTTGTGTATATTCCACACAATAAATTTAAAATATTTAAAATAATTAATGCAAAGCATACTTATGCCTGTTTTGGTGTCTGAGGTGTAAATCCAGACACTAGAAATCCAGCTGTGTCAACTCCTCTTGACACTAAAAAAACCATACCCCTGCAACTGGGAGAGTTGAGCTGAACCTTTATGGTGCACTACTGTCATGAGGGAGATGCAGTTACCACAACAGAGTTGGAGGAAAAGAGGAAATTTAATTTTTTCTTTGAGCTTATATAGATTTTTAGAAAAGAGACCACATTGGAAGACTGAGGTTCAACCTCTTCACTTCCACTGGTCTGAGAAAGGGTCCATTAATTGTCTCTCCTACAAAAAGGAATGTAAACAAAACAGATAATTATGAAAAACATTGCTTTGTTTACATGAAAGTGTGTGAAAAAATTCTGACTGCAAATTAGAAGGCTGAAAACAAAGCGACACTTTTATGACAGGAGGAGATAAATTGTATTCATATCTATATGAACTCATAGAATTATAGACTGGTTTGGGTTTGGGTTTGGTTTGGAAGGGACCTTAAAGATCACCTTGTTCCAACACCCCTGCCATAGGCAGGGACACCTTCTCCTGATCAGTCGCTCAGAGTCACATCCAACCTGGTCTTGAACACTTCCAGGGATGAGGAATCCACAATTTCCCTGGATAACCCATGCCAGTGCCTCACCACTATCCAAGCAAAGAACATCTAATCCAAATCTCTTCTCTTTAAGTTTAAAACCATTCCCCCTTGTCCTATCCTATCTACACATGTAAAAACACCCTGGCATGTGGGCATGGAGAAACAGAGGTTTTAATTTTCTAGTTCCTGTCAAGCTTCCACAAATACAGATAATGCCTTTAAGGATAAAACCACAATTATTTAAATCTAAGAAACTGGTTACCAGTTATGCACATTAATAGCTCATCATTAATAGTTTCACTTACATACACTATGTTTGCAGTGAATATCTGGCAGCTGCCTCTCCCACTGCCAGCATCTCCACTAATTCTTGGTGAAGTTTGTTCTGCAATTACTGATTTTGCAGGTGAGCTGGAAAGCAACTGCAAGCTCAACAGCTACTGTGCTAAGGCATTCTCTTCTGTTAATAATATCAGAAAACAAATCACAACACTAACAAGTTCTTACAGTCAACCTTGGGTTTTTGCATCATCTTTTACTACAAATTAAAAATCACTTGAATTTTAGGATGCAAAGATTGCAATTAAGGCATTGTTATTGATTGCATTATCTGAAATGATATATCATAGCCAGGGAAAAATTTTTGATAACCAAGTACAAATATTCTCTAGTTTCTTTGCCTAAAAGTTTGAAAATCTATAAAATACTAGCTAAAGAGCTTCTCACGATTATCTATTTTAATAAAAAGTTTGTAAAATGTCATGGATGACTTATGGCAATTCTAAGCATATATTTTGAAAAAGGAAATCTATAGCTTCTCTTGCATTTCTATGCCACTTTTGCTTGGTAATATTTTTTGCAATTTCCATGGAGGAAAAGAGTGAAAATGATCAGAAAAAGCTGAAAGCTTCATACCATACTAGCTTAGGGCAAACTAATTTCCAAGAAAAATCAGAACTGGAGACAAAGCTGGCAGGTTAACCTAGTTCACCTTTTTCCTGTGTTACAGAGCAGGGGAAAGGAGGTGTGGGGGATGAGAGGGAATAGAAAGAAATGTTGCAAAAGCCAGGCAAAGGACTGTACACACCGAGCACCTGGATCACAAACATGGATGCAAATAATCAATGTTGTGGGCCTCTTACAGCCTTCCTGAGAACTAGTTAACAAGATCTTAAAAGCAAACTAAGAAGAGTTTTGGCATTCCCAGTGCTTCCCCTGATGTTAAACTGGAAGAGTTCTTTGAAATGCTGTATTTAAAGGGGCAGGACCAGAATGATCATCTTTTGGATTCACACCACAGATAAGGAATGAACACGTGGATTTGTTTTTTTCTTTTTAACATGCAATTATCAACAAACCATTTCTGCTTTAATACAAGTGTAAATATGTTATGAGAATAAAATGAGGTTTATGAGCAGAATACTACATACAGCAAAACTGGAGTGAGGGTGTAAGGTAATTCAAAAGCTTCAAATGATAACTCTGCAGAAGAATGGGTATAAAACACAACCTATACAAAATCTGCCTGGGTTCCCATCTTTTCATGCTGTTTAAGAAGTAGTAGATATTTACATATATCTTCAGCAAACTGGATCCTATTATATAAATAACCAGAATATATCACCCTAATTTATTTACCTGAATCAGTCTTTCCTCAAATCACTCTTATCAGATCTCAGATTCCTAAGGGCTGTGGTTCCAGGTCCTCATTTACTTCTGCAGGACTGTAAGATAAGATAGTCCACACAGACAATTCTACTACATTTCCCTTATAGTTTGTCTTTTCAGAGGACCACCAAGGTTTTCTTTTCCACTTGTGCTGGCTGTGCATTATGCTTAGTTCCCTGGAGTTTGGTGAGTTCTGGGTTGAAGTGGAGTTAGCCAAAAGCCAGGCTCATTAATTCCAATAAATTGTTTGAGGGAATCGTTTCTCATACACTAAAACAGTTCCTTCCATTGTTTTAAGACATTTTAAATGCCTTATGTAACTTTTTTTTTGTTGTGCAAAATGTGAAATTTCAGCAGATATACAGGATCTAATAAAAACCTGTTCTAATTTAACTTAATTCACCAAAAGCTCCCTAAAAGATAATTTACTTTTGATCTTCAAGTGCTATAAGAGTTTGGTGTGATTATATGAACTCACACCATGGAAAAAAAATCAAATTATTTAAGTAAATTGCATGTTTTTTCTTGCATTTTAATATACATTGAATCAAAAAGCAGTTTTTAAAAGTTTGGTCTTGTTTTGCAGAAAATACTGCTTTATTGGAAATGAAACATTTCTTGCTAGGTTTTGTTCAGCCCTTTCTTTGGGATAAATTTCACAAACAAAAAAATTGCATTATGCAGTTAACATTATAAAAACCTATGCAACACTTAAATTTTTATTTATCTGGATTCTTTTTGTAAATGTTAGAAAATCAACCTAGATTTCATTAAATCAACTGATGTTACATCTCTATGAAAGAGGATTTTGGCATGGTGTCTTTTTTTTCCCTTTAACACAGAATGAAAACAATCTTGATATAATCACAGTGTGGAAACACCGGACAATTTTCCACTGAGACCAATAAGCAACATAAAAAGTTTTAAAGAGTAAATTAATGGCATACAAAACACACATATCAACGAGTGAAATATGTTTTTTGGGGGAGAATAAATTTCTCCTTCTCTTCACCCATGTAATATGTTTATTATCCATGGAGAGTAGTAAGCTAATTGGGAATTCACCACTTTTACTGACTAGAGATTTTTCCCTTTCAATGAAAGTTTAAAATGTAACAAGCCTTAGAGCTGGGAAGTCTACATTTTACATATATTCACAGTATATTTTCAGAGTGACAGGCAAATATTGATCAGGTTTTTCCTGTATCTTTGAGTCAGAAAACATTTCCACCTGTACAACATGGAAGCTGCTTCCACTAGGAATGTAGCTTCCAAATTTCAGTACTCAAGACACTGGTACATATTTTTGCATATCTTCAACCAAAATTTTTATTTTCTCTTTTCAGGTTCCTAAATTTCAAGTGATTGTAGTACAGACAACCGAATAATTATTTGTCCAACTCTTTGTGTACCTGTGCTACTTCACTATAGAAATTAAATGCATAGCTAAAACAAATAGGGAAATGTGGGTTTAGTTTCGGCTGTTTTCATCCCAACTGCATCAGTATATATCTATTCTGTGCATTTTATTTACTGAACTGGGCGAAGAATTACTATTACCCATACACACTTTCCCAACACCAATGCCAACACCCAGGTCACTGATTTATTTGCACAGATGTAACTTCTGTGTCCCAGTCACTCTCAGGATCTCTGTTCGTGGTGAAAATAAAACCCCAGTGGATGACTGTTCCATGCCAATGAGTGGCCTGCTTTTGTTTGGAAAGATTCTACACCAAAACTCTGTAGGGAAACAGGAGGGAAAACATTTTGAGCAGAAGCCAGGAGAGGGAGCAGACTTCTGCCACTTACTCACACATTAATCTTGTTACAACTCTCTCCTGACTCACTGATAATTGACATGTCTTATCTTATACTCTAGGATTCCTTTATTATGTGGAAATGCATGTCAGAGAAGTTCCTGGAAACAGAGGTTCAGCAGAAGTGCTGCTGTTATGTGTCTGTCCCTCTAGGACCTCACTCAATACCCACCTGATTATATTACACATCACACTAGCATGGCAGCTCCTTTCAGGTGAATTGAGATTTTTGCTGTTTGCATAAAAACAAGTTGTTCTTAATTTCAAAAGGAAAAATGAATCCTCTATCTACCTAGAATATTTTCTATTACTTTGTAACCTCTTTAGAAATTACCTGATTAAAACCCAGAGTATGATAGATATGCCTTTCACCTTTTGTAAAAGTAATGTTCATTCATCCTTTCACAATATTCCAGCAGTCCCAAGAGTAAAGTACTAGAAAATGAAGGATAGCAGCATGAATCACAGAGAATGTAATCTGAAAAAGACAGCACAGCATGCTTAGGAATTTTCCCTTTGTTTCAAGCATTTAAACTTCATTTCTCCAAAACACAAGGTGATGGACTTGCTGCTTTCTTTCAAGGTCTTTTCCAAGGACAAAGACAAAAGTAAGGACTTCTGACTTTGGAAAAGTGTTTCTAGTGATACTCCCACCTACTTCCGGTGACCTTTGCAGGAAATTTAATTTTTAATCCTGCCCAGCTGGGAACTGCTGTGCTGTACATTCACTACCTGGACTTTCTACTTTTTTGCACTGGAGGAGTCAGAGATTTTCTTGGAATAGTGAGGTGCCACATTACCATTTCTTTGGTGATCAGTTGGATGTTTTTTCTTCTCAAATTTAAATTACCTTTCCAGAATATTATTTTTTAAATAGAAGTTGGTTTGTGGGCCTGGAACAAGGGCAATCAGAACTTGGAACTTACTAACTTCTGAGAAAGAAAAATTATTATTTAAAAAATTATCTAGTCAAGATTCTGGGTTTGAAGTAATTCTTTTAATACCCCTGATATATTTTTTGGTACCAAATTCACAACAGAAGTGTATGTTTAGATATCAAGAGCATCATGCAAAATGAGAGGGCTTAATTGTTGCAGCTTAGTGAAAGTGCATAATGTAAAAACACAAATTTCATGAGTGATTAAAGAGTGAATCACTTTCCATCTCAGGCTTTTCCCATCCTTAAAAATAATACTTCGACCTATTTACTGTAATGCTCATCTCTAACAGCTTAATTTAGCATCCAGTTTTATCCATTGCCTTTCTCTACAGAACTTCTATGGCTCTTTTCTCTCGGACCCATTTTGCTGTCTATCTAATGAGTAGATAAATAAATAACAAATAAAAATGGTAGGTTTTATTTTCTTGTTCCCTCTTCTGCCCCTTACTTCCATTCTGTGCTCTGTTCCTGGGAATAATGATCAATGGTAGTGAGACAGGTTCTCCATTCAAAGCCTGGCAATAAAGTTTTGTTTATAGCAAAGCTTGCCAAACCCTAATTCATATAAATATCACATCATCAATTACAAAGTTTTCAACTAATCCCTATAACTCTTCTCCAAGAGCTTTTCTACTTCCTGATACAGGCAATGAATCTACACGTGTGCTCACGGTGTTATGCAGCTCGCTGCCATTGTCTAAGAAATCCAAGTAATTGATAACATGGATGAGTTAGATATTATATCCATCTCAGCTAGCTGTGGGCACTTGCAGTGGTTTAGTCAGGGTTTGGAGACTTTACATATCTCCTAAAGTCAATCAGGAAATACAGACATCACTGGAAGCAAATCAACTCAACTTCAGTTTGAACTGTCTTCGGGAAACTCAGTTCTGATTTAATGTCTAAATAAGGTAGGATGAATCTGGATTTGTGAGACTGCTTGGTATCTTAATTGACAAGTTTATTGAGAAAATAAATAAATTAAAGACTAGAGTCCCTCTATCTCAGTTCTTGAATCAAATGGCTTTTTCTGAACTGGATGAGCAAACCCTCCATATCAATCCTTGGGACTCAATGGAAGCCTTTGTGACTAGCTAAGCAAGAGACACAATTAAAAAAAAAAAAACCAAAAAAAAAAACCAAAAAAAACCCCCAAAAACAAAACAAAAACAAAAACAAAAAAAAAAAAACCAAACAAAGACAAGTTAATGTTGTACTATCGACACAAAGAACGACACAGACACAGCGCGAATGTCCAAGCGGGAAAAGCCCAATTTAATTTTTAACTTCAGTATTTATACAGTTTTGAAAATGAGACCAGATTGGATAATGGGGTTCAACCTCTTCAGCCACACTGGTCAAAGCCACAGTCCATCAATGTCTCCTCCTACCAGGAGGAAATGTCAACATCAGAAAGTCGTTATCATAACAACAGAATTGTTTATGAAAAATCCGTGAGAACTCTGAAAATCTGACTCCAAGTGTGTAAATATTTCAGAAGGCTAAGAGAATTGTAAAAGAACAGAGTGACAAGTTAACTGCTAATTCTTGTGACAACCTGTAAGGACATAAAACCACTGAGCCGTTTATATAAATAATAGAGATACATGATTTCACTATTGGATTGATTATTTCAAATACAGAAATAGTATTTATGACTAGAAAATTCATGGGGGAATAATATGTTTAACATATTTTGCATTCAAAATAAATTGTATCTAATTTAAATATTTCACCTGACTTTATCAGTCACAGCTTATCCACAACAAGACCCAAAATAGACTAGACATCCTCATTTTGTTAGAGTTATTTACACTTTTGCACATAACCAGAACCACAGGAGTCTAAGCAAGTCCTGTTTCCCACCCAGAGTTGATTCAGAATTAGATTTGGTTTGGCTCTGCTGTAGTGCAGCAGACATGACTATGTCTTGTTTAGAGCACATTTAACACACCTGCTCAATATTTAGGGTCTCAAAAGTGAATGTATGGCCACTTAGCAGACAAAATCCAAAGAAAAACCTGGAGTCTGATTTTTTTATAATTACGTCCTTGTATTTGGAGCACTCAGGTAAGATAAGCTCAGTTGCCACCTTATCCTATAAATCTGAACCTTTCACACAACCCAGGCTCTGCTGGTTCTTGGAGTCAAGAATGTGGCACTATGCAGAAGAAGCTGGACCAAAAAAAAAGTGCTTGTAAGCAGCAATATCACAGCACTCAACACAGAGTGTGATTTGGCTCTGAGCCCAAATCAGGATACATTCCTCAAGTGAGCTCCTAATTTCACAGCTGAGAGAACTTTTTCTGTATTATTTTTCCTACTCTGTTAAAGTGCAACTAGTTTAATTTAAAATCACTGTGGTTTCAGCAGACAAGCGCCACCAGTACCTGTCATTCCCAACAGAGTTTGTTCCAAAAATATGCATTAGTTCTAGTGGTGGAAGTCAAATATGTTTCAGCTACAGAAAACTGAAAAGGAGAAACCCAACTAGCAGGTCTCTCCTCTGCTGCCACTGTCAAACCAAAAGTGGTGTGTGGCAGCAGGAACACTTTTCTTCCTCTGCTCTTTTTCAAGTCAAACACATTAATATAAACAAGCTATATGAACCATAATGACATAACACAGAAATCCAACATTGACTGCCTCTGTACCCAGCCACGGTTTCAACACCCCACCTATAAAAGGACACCCTTTTACAAGCTTAGAGTGCTATCTTTGCAAAGGTGTGAAAAGTTGTATCATCCTACTTGAACCCAGGGAAATGTATGGTGTAAATGTCCCTGAGATTTGTTGGCTGACTTCAAAGAGCCAGAAGGTTGTGCTGTGTGTTCAAAAAATATGAATATGGTTTATACATTCATCAAGAGGAAGATAAATTGTCCTGATGCCACAAAACTCTGTGTTGGTTCTATCCCAAACCCCATTGAGTGCTTATAAAATCCAATGAAAGTGATGACAGGATTGAATTCAGATTCAAGAGTTTAATGGATGAAGTTGCAGTTTGGAACAGAAGGTTCCCTTATGTGACAGAGCTGAGGACATCTGAGAGCAGTTAACTCTTCTGAGCCAACTTTAATGTCAGACTGAACACACACATACATTGGTATTTACTATGCCAGCACCTAAATGTGTCCCAGGTGGTGAGACAGTGTTTACAGGAATCATAAAATGAAGTTTAATGATTCTCAAGACTTCCAAGTTCACTGGATCAGCTAAAAAAACCCATCTATTAACAATATGTATAACAATGAGATTTAAAAACTTGTCCTTGTATCTGTATGAGCCACATATAATAAAGTAGGGGAGAAGGGAGGAATTCAAGGTCTTTCCTTGCTCTCACAGCAACGAGATTGACCAACAGCTTCTTTGCTCTCCTCACAAGTTCATTAATCCTCATTTGTAAATTACTGTTGAGAAGGAAGATACATTGTTTTGGTGATAGGAAGCTACTGTCTTTACCATGTTCTTAAATATGGAGTGTTGTGCTGCAGCCTACAGAAAAACTTCAGTTCAAAGATAATCTCTATTGAAAGTTGTCCAGAGGAGGCTAACATTGATCAGAGGGCTAGAACACCTCTCCTGGGAAGACAAGCTGAGAGAGTTGTGTGGTTCAGCATAAAGAGATGGCTGCAGGGATACTTTATTGCAGTCTGTCACTATACAAAGGAGCTTATAAGAAAGAGAGAGACTTTACTTTTTACCAGAGCCTTCAGTGACAGGACAAGGGGCTGAAAGAAGTTAGGTTTATGTTGCACACAAAGAATACATTTTTTTTTATTATGAGGTTGTTGAAGCACTGGAACAGGTTGCCCAGAGTTGTGGATGCCCCATCCCCAGAGCTGTTCGAGGCCAGGTTGGATGGAGCCCTGAGCAATCCTATCTAATAAAAGATGTCCCATGCCAGGGGTGTTGATTTGGATGAAGTTTAAAGGTCATTTTTAACCCACTCTGTTCTGTGACTCTATGAAAGATCACTGATGCAAGGTACACTTCTGGCTCTAGTACTCTTGGAGCTAAGCCTGTATTTCCACTCTGCAGGATGACCTGGAAAACTGCCCTCCTGCAGGGACAAAGATTTGCATCCCTCCCCCACACACGGTTCTCTCTACCCCTGCAGGGAGAACATCTCAGCTAACAGGGAGAAGAGACACTTTAGTGGGTGGAGTTCCTTCTCTGCTCCTCATGCTAAAACCACAACTTGGAGAGGGAAGATACTGAAGAAAGGTGACAAACACTTCCATGAGATCTACTTGGTGCTTCTCTTCTATCCTGGAGAACCTTCTTCTAAGGCTATGAGAACATCCACTGAAATATTTTAGATGTTTGTAAAGGGGCATAGTCACTGTTAAGTCCCAAACAAGACAGTGGCTTTGAGTCCTTTTTGCTACAAGCTTCCTTCTTCTACTCGATTTATTTCTCTAATGATTTCCCACCTGTAACTGCTGAAAACTTTCTCTGATGACTTACACCTGGCTGGAATTTGTCCTGCTAACAGCTAACAGCTTCTTTTTGAACCAGGCAGTGAAATGTGAAACTCTCTCACCGAGTGCAAAATCCTTCATGTACAGCCTGGCAATAAGGTGCCATGAGCCCCTCCCAGAGCCAGTATCCTGCTGCTAAGTGAGGAGGGCACCTGTCTCCCTCAGAGCACTTCTTTCAAATTTACGTGAATAAATACTCAAAGTGCAGGAGCAGCTGTCACTGTATACTTTTTTTTTTTTTTTTTTTTTTTTTTTTTTTTTTTTT
>VZUI01050633.1:0-18159 GCA_013401135.1 Cettia cetti | reverse complement strand
CCAAAACTACAAATTTTCACCCTGTGACAAACTAAACTACTATTTATTTCGAATCTTTGTTGCTTTTAGTTCATCTACGAGTGTTGGAAGGTTTTCCCCTGGACTAAGGTCAAAAGCAATGCTTTCCTGGTGTCCCAGCTGGGGTCCCAGACCCCCCAGGGCAGCTAGAGGGATTTTCCACTTGCCAGACTCCAACAGACTTAAGCACGAAGTTCACAACTTACAGAAAAGTTGCAATAAAAAAATTATTTTTTTTTCATATTACCAGATGGAGTAAATTTTACAAATATCTTCCTTTTTATCACGTAAAATGTACCTTTTTGCATCTGGAGTAAACAGTTTAACATTTTCCATTCTTTGTATCTGGAAGTGATTTGGCCTGGTTAAAAAAGCTAAGCAGAAATTTTTCAGAAGCACAGTGCATAAAATTAAATTTGTCTTTTTAGTCCTTGAAAAATCTAAAGTTATATTTTCATAATATACTGAATTCATATTATGTACCATAACCACTCTGCTTTAATTTCTCAGCTTTGGGGGTATACTGGATAATCTCAAAGATCAAAAATCTAATAACACTGTCATGCCAATATTACCTTTTCCAGGGCGGAAATCCTTAAAAAATATCCATGACTTTTATCTTTTGAGGGATGAATCAGTAGAGAACAGCTATTTGCTTTTCATCTTAATACATAGACTAGAGGACCTCAAATCAAATCAGCCAGTTAAAGATTTGAAATAAGACACTGTGGGTGCTAAAAGTTTGCATGGATCCAAAAATAATTGAACTGGTTCATAGAACAAAGGTATATTGTGCAATATTAAATATGATGTCAGGCTCAGGAAGTCCCTGAGCCTGAAATTGTCAAAGGGTGGGAAAATACCATGGGAAGATATAGGATATTAAGGCTGTGTGAAAAATCTAAACTCCACCTGCCTTTTTGTTCCTGACCTTCAGTTTTGATGGCTTTTTCAAATTCCCTCATATGGATCTACTGTGTCCCACTGGATTGGGCCAAGATGGCCTTTCCTCCTCTGGAGGCTGTTAGGCTGAGAGCATAATCAAAACTCCTACAGAAAGCAGCAATCATTTGCCACTACCATTGCCCTCAATAATCAGCAGTAAAACTGTTGGTCTTGCAGCAGTCCCCCTCTCTACTCGAGTATCTCCTGTCCTGACTGCTCTAAACCTGCTTGTGCCAGGGCCTGGCCTGTGCTCTCACAGCTGCATAGTTTCAGAGAAAGAAAAAGGCTCTTACATTCCAGCTCCAGCTATACAGACAGACAATATTCTCAGTATTTCTGTTGCTATTCATGCACCTTCTTTTTTTACTGTCCTTCATGTCCTTCACCAGACTGAACTCCAGGTGGGCTTTGGCCTTTTTCATCCTATCCCTGAATGTAAAGAGTGCCTATGTCTCCCTTCCAGGTCTCACATCTCCGTCTCCATCTCCTGTAGGCTTTCCTTCTATGTCCAAGTGTTTTCATGAGCACTTGTTCATCCATGCTGGCCTCCAGCCACCTTTGCCTGACTCCCTGTAGAGCCAGGTGAACCTTTGCTGAGCTTGGAGGAGGTGATCCTTGATAACCAAAGAGCTCTCCTGGACACCTGATTTCTCCACAAATGTGTACCGTGAGATTCTTCTAATCAGGTGCCCTGAACAAGTCAAAATCTGTTTTCCTGAAGTCCAGAGATTTTCTGTGCTATGGTTCTAAGGAGCATCTGGCATGGAACTAAAGAATTGCCATTTATTTCACTTCAGTTAAAAGAATCTAGGCTATGGTCTCTAAGACACAATGCTTTGCATTGTGAACCAGAGTGTTGAAAGCACACTCCCAAATCTCAGCTAAAACAAGACACAAGACACAACTTGAAGATAGGGATGAGTCTGGGTTTTTACCATTTTGGTCAGAGAGGTCAATGAATGATATGAGCATTTTTTCTTTGAAGTGCTTCTAGTCCTTTTTTTTTTTGGTATGAATCTTTATGTAAAAAATAAATAAAGAAACAAAGCCAAAAGAACCCTAAACATAAACAGCCCAGGAAGAATGCAGAATAGTCAGAAATCAGTTTTCTCCTTTCTCAAGTGCACAAAGCTGCAGCTTTATACACCTCCTAAATTCCCTAAATTGTATACAAAGGCCAGAAGAGCCTTTCTGTCCCCTTTCATCCCTGTTTCAGGCAGGCAGAGCAACTGCAAAGCAATTTCTGCATAATTTCCTACCAACTGGCAAAGCTATACCCCTTTAACTCCATGCCTGTTGTAAATCACATTCTTGGAAGCCTGTACCTCTTGGTTCACTGCATGACACAAGACTACACTTGGGACATCAGACCCCAATATTAAACACTGCAGTGCTTTAAGCACTCTTTGAATCTTACTGGAGTATCTTAACAGCTTTGTTTTGGCCAAAGTAACAGGAATATCCCTAGAAAATATGACCAAGAAATGCAACTAGGCAAAGAAAAGCTGCATGCAAGAATGGTAAAGCCTTTGGTCCCTTTATTGCACCTCATTTATGCTGTTCTGGTGAGGCCCTAGCAGTTTGTAAAATCTTGCAATCTGTTCATAAGTACTAGGTAAAATTTCAAACCTCTTGTCTTAAGACTGTTCAAATTGTAATGAGGATGAGTAAAAAAATACTGTTTTTTAAAAAGTTTTTGTGTGAAACCTGGAATATATTCTGACCACCTCTCCAGAAGACCTATACATTTGCTGAGTCTTGTATTTACACCTCAGGAAAAACCTATCCATAAATCTTAATTTAGCACTGGCTACCTTTATCGTTAGTCCCAGCGGAATGAAAAGGATAACATTCTCTTATCTAAAGACATTAATTTGTAATAAAGTTCGAGTTCTAGTAGAGCAGACTAGTAGAGGAAGTAGAGGGTGAAATCAGGTACTTGCAGAAAAATATAATTTGGGTGACTGCTCAAGTCTCTATGAGTTCTCATTTAATATTCTCCCTCTACCAAAATCAAAAAGATAAAAAAAGAATATAGAAAGCATAGAGCCATCAGGAATGCTGAAGAGTACTGTTTTTAAAATAAGAGGCAGTGAATTCTCAGCTGAAGAGACTAACTTCATTTTGAAAATTGATAACTTCTACTAAAGAACATTCCTGATATTTTTACTAGAGGAAAGGTAACATTTCTCCAAGTCTCATTTCTTGCATCTTTGAAATAAAGGGTCTGGGTAAAATGTGGACTAATTGCCTAAAACTTTCCCTAAAAATTAGTTGCCCACTTTATTTATGTTGCTTGAAATATCCTGTCCAATAGCATAATGACTTGTGCATTCACCTGACAGAGATATCCAAGTTTCTGCCATCATTGATCTGATTGCTCCAAACTACTTTATGAAAGGCAGTACCAGGATCAGCCATGTTTTGAGGTAGGTTGTTTCTGTGCTGAATTCTGTAATATTAGTATGGGCAAGTATGAGTAGTTCAGAGTGTAATCCCCTAAAGCTGTACAGAGTGATCATAGCCTGGCCATTTATTTCCACTTCCCCAAGCTGTCTTGCTGATATATTACACATTTGAACTAGGGGAAAGACATGATACAGATTTTCATTTTGAGTTTCATTCAGACTTCAGCTTCTTTGAGAACCAACAGCCCGCACAGGCCAAGCAAGAGCCCCTTGTTTTCTCCCCTCACTGCGGGATGGAGATTGCCCATCTCCAAGAAACCTCAAGATACAAATGCCCTGCTGGTTCAGGGTTGTCTTTTTGACAGTGCTAACCTAACTCAGAACTCATTGGTGAGGTAACATCCACATGTGATACCAACAGCCTCCCAAGATTAAACAATGTCTCATCACTGTGATTTGAAGGTTTTTATGAAAATAAAAATTAATGGCTTACTTCTAGCCAGAGTCTTATACATCCACAAAATAGTAGCAGGATGACTAAGATTGAAGTGCCTTTAACTGCTACAAGTCAACCCAAAAACCTTTGTGCTTGAATACATGGCCTTGTCCCCAACTGAATAGCACCAAAAACAGTCAAAACACATTTAGAGTTGAAAACTGGTTAAATGATGGTGATTTTGGTTGTCTGTATAGATGACTCATGCAGTTGTATCTCAATGTAATTCATATTCTTTTGAGTGTGCTTCACAGGATGGCATGAACTGTGAACACTTGTATTATTTATTGATGCCATATGTTAATGCATAAAGGGATGGCCAAACAAAGACTAATGAGGCTTATAAAATGTAAAAAAGTGTAGGTTAGAGAGGATTTTTGGCAACTTTCACAAAAGTTTCTCATGCTTGAGGAAAGACTGAACTTGTCCCCTGGAAAAGAAAATAAATATACCATATGCAGAGGCACAAGGCATGTCGCACGGCAAAATTTCCCCATAAAACACCCCTTGTGTTATAGGTTCTGGAATAATTTTTAGGAGATGAACAAGAAGATGCCAAAATTAAAAAAAAACCAAAACAAGATGTTAGTCAAGTTCCATCACAGGGACTTCTCAAACCAAATGTGGCCAGGATTGATTTTAAAGGTTTGCTTAGACTAAACAAGGAGTTCCCATTTTCCTCTAAAAGCTCTCAATGCAGTAAAGAATATTTAGCTCTCATTAAACATGCAGAGCAGTTTCTAAGCTTCATGGTGGCAGTCACAGTTGAAATAAAGACAAGGAGTTTTTGGAAATACTGAGCCATTCAATATGCAAGTGCTATGAAACGTCAGTCAGAATCTCTTTTCATTCAATATCCAAATTCACCAACTTAAAGAGAGTTCAGCACTTAGAATTCAAAAAATGAAATTTTCTCCACATATAAATTATGTCATCTGTCAGCTTTCTCTTGGTGACATATATGTTGATTACAAAAGAAGAGAGGACATCTAACTGTAATCCCATAAAACACTCCTAAAATTATTCTTTATAGAAACTCAAACTTTATTCATCACTAACCTAAATATCAAACTCTAAAAATTCTATTACAAATTCCTATCAATGGACGTTACCTTTACTGTCTTATAGCACCACCCATTCTCTGTCTTATCTTCTCATTCAAGATGAACTCTGCAGTGATGTCTACATCCTACTCAGGAGCTCAGAAAATAATGTATCTTAATTTGGACTTTGAAAATCACTCTCACGAGCCATGGAAGGTGTCTGAATTTAGAAATGGACTCGGCATCCAGCTCAGTTACACTGGAATCCTTGTTGTCTACACCTGGCCCTCTCAGGAACCCATTCTGTCTTTCATTTCAGGTTGATTTTCAGCTACAAGAATGAGAACCAGGGAAGGACACAGAGCTGGGAGATGTGCTTGCATATTCAAGTTTTGTACTACTTCTGAACACTTGCTGCAGAAAATATCAGAAAGGCCCAGAAGATGGCAAACCATGAAAATTAAAGCTATATCAAGATGAAGTACTTCATTCATTCATTCCATAATTAAAGTTTTCCTTGACATAAAATCCCTTGAGCCGAGAGCATAAATTTTTAAAGAGGCAAGGCTTCTGCTGGATCAGATGGAAATCTTAACAGACTCCTCATATAAGGCTGAAGCTTTTAATAATTTCCATGATAACTGCACAACTTAATACCAACCCAAAATCCGGTCACTTTGAGAGCATATCACCTTGGATTCACAGAAATCAACATTATTTTTTCACCCTAGAAATGTTTAAAAAACTGTAGTGTTGGTTTTAATCTGATCCATTTTCTCAGTGTAATCTTTTGCCTCTAAATATAATAAAAATTCTTCTTAAATTCATTTTGCAGTCAACTACTCACAGTCAATGTCAAGTTTTCTGTTTACTACTCAGCATAAAAATGAGTAAATTAGGGGAAAAAATCAGGAATGGATTTCTTTTGTGCTGTACCTCCGAACATCCATCTTTTTTTTATCTAAAGAAAGATTTGGTACATCTGTGGCAGGATGGTGAGATACTGATATTTCCATTTAATCCACCCCCGTTAAGGAAGGGTAAACTACTACAATTTCAGCATTTCAGGATTTCTTTGCTGTGAATAGCCTGACAAAGTTTATAACACATTGCCAAAGCAATAGGGGGACAAAAACATATTATACATTTTGTAGCTACACACACAGGCTTTGTTATACTCACCACAGATACAGGCATCATTTTTGAAGCAAGTAATTGGAATGAGCTGTCCAGCATTTTATCCTTGACTCCAATCTAAAATTATGATAATGGAAAGTAATCCAGACTCTTCACTAGAAAAAAACAAACTTAGAGATATATCTCTGGAAAACTCCTAAAGTAAATAAAACATCAAACAAATTTATTGTAGTTGCTTTAGCCTCTGTTGGATGAAAATTATTTTCATTTCATGTAATAAATTCATAATACCAAATGGGATTGCTGTGACCTGAAATGTGAATTCCACTCAGTTCATTGTAAACATGACTTGTTTTTAACTTAACCATTCTAGTTTCAAGTACTAGGGAAGCAAGATGTCAAGCAGGCATTACAATTCAATGCTCAGTTTCTCCATTTTCATTCTCTGTATATGAAAACACAAAAGTGGTTGCCTTTGCAATTGAATTGATTGAACGTGAAACCGGTACCAAGGAAACGAGTAAGTGGTGAGGCACTTTATCCACTTCACAAAGTTCTGGTGTAAAGAAGACAGATACTCCACTGTTTTCAACAGCAGTTTGTAATGGTGTGCAGCAGAACCTGGAGGTGCTTGTTCTGCCTCACATTTCCTCAGTCACATCACATAACACCGAAGGCCAAACTGAAAGGACACTTGGATGTAATGGCTCTTAATGCCACTATGCCTGATCTTCAAATACCCACCTGCTAGAATTCCATAACGCTGAGTTAGATATCAGGGACTAGACGTCTCCTTTGTGAATGGCTACTTCCACCCAAAGGAGATCAGTGCTTGGATGCAACTCCACAGATACACAGAAACTTTAGATGAGCTCTTTTAAAAGCATAGCAGAGAAGAAACCTTCATAATGCAGTGTATAGTGCACATATGGCAGAGCCACGTATGGCCATGGCCACTGCACCAACCATGTAACTTCTTACATTTTACTACACCCAACTTCAGACAAGTCTGCTCCCACTAAAAAGCTTTTGTCATCTGATGGTTTAACAGTGAACTTGCTGGTGATGTTGCATGGATGGTTGGATTTGATGGTCTTAAAAGTATTTTCCAACCTTAACAATTCTATGATTATATGACAAATGAGACGTTATACAACATAAGCAAGGACCTATGTGGCTGACTGAATTTTTGCTTCAATATAAACTTGATTGGCATGGTAGATCTGTAAGAGCCTCACAGGAGCAGCTGACAAAGGCATAGTTAATGGAACACACAAGTTTCTAGATTGTGTCTCCTTAACTGTATAATCACAATTTAGATTTCCACAGGGTTTACTGGGAGAAGGCTGGCACTTACCAGAGCTTACATTGTAACAGAACTTACATCAGTGGGATACAAAGGAGAACCTCAGAATTTTTTTTTCTGTTCCAGACCAATCCTTTTTCAGTCTGATTCTGGTTCATACAAAACATTGGATTTAAAGTCCTAAATCTCTATACATGTGTGTAGATAGATAGATAGATAGATAGATAGATAGATAGATAGATAGATAGATAGATAGATATGTATATACATACACATGTAGCTCATGTATTCAGCTTATTCAGTGGAGCCAGGCTGTGCTCAATGTATTCAGATGTCTGTCACCCATGTTTACAGGGGTGGTGTTCCCACCAAAGCAATATCACTTTTGAGAGAAATGAAACATTCAGAAGATTCAGGAAAAGGAAGGGGAGGGTTTCACACCATGTGGATCTGTGGTGAGAATGTTCACTTTGAAAGGAGAGGAGCATGGTCCTCTCAGACATGACCCTGCTGCCAAAACTCTTAACATGTTTGACCATGAACAGTCAAAGCACAAAAACCCCAATTAACTTGGGTAGTTGGGAGAGTCCAATCTTCCAGATGAGAATGCTTAATGTGTGAGCCTGCAGATGAATTACAAGTTTGTATGACTGAGGGGAAGAACAAAATTTTAGCAAAGAAGTTACATGTCCTGGGTGAGCCCAGAGGGTATAGCAGGGGGTATCTAAACAGTCTAGTGGGAAAACTGTATAATCTGTCTTTTGGAAAGGAAGTCTGAGCCCATGGAAGAAACCATCCACAGCAGGGTGAGTTTCCAGAAATTCTACAGGCATGATGAGATCCTAAGTGGAAAATGTCTGTAGCTCTTTGCTAGGGTTGAAAAACTTAAAAATCAAATCCACAAAATGGGGTCAATTTTAACTCACCCCTCCAAAAGATACTAAATCACCTGGAAAAGAATGTAAGGATTTGACTCATTCTATATTAAAAACAAAGGCTTGAAACAAAAAATTCCTTAAGATTCCTTTTTTTAAAAGTAGGACAAATATCTGCAAGATAGCAATGAGGAGCAGTGAAATTGGTGAAAGTCCTTTACAGCAAGACTAGACAATGTGGTAGGGAATAAATTACCTGTCACAAAATAAGAGAAAGAGTAAGATAAATAACACAGAAGGGTTTTTTCATCTCCGATTTCTTTGTTTCTACAAAGATTATGAAAACTATTTTACTACATTAACCTCTGCAGCAAACTGCAGTAATGCAAAGAGAGAGAAATACAAACCTGAAACAGAGAAAAGTATGGAGGGCAGAAAATTTATGTAAAAATTTCTTACTGAGACAGAAAGGATAGGACAGTAACCTAATATGTTAGGCTGATGTGCGTGGAGTGGATGATGAGGATATTCAATGAGGCACTTTTTAAGACAGGATCCTTCTAACCCTGAGGGTGGTTACAAGGCATGTGAGACATTCAGGGTGATGGTGGTAGCAAATTAATTGACATTTTGCCAATTAAATATGATGTCTTCCATGTTCTCTGGGTTACAATGGTCCTACACAAATTAGTTGTACACAAATACGTAAATTAATATCTGTGTTATCAGATCAAGGAAATTTTTTCTGCGCTGGCTCAGAGTGTTACCTTTCACATCTGCTAGTCATTTTACTTAGCAAGTCAAGGACAAGAAAATGTTAAAAAAATGCTGATAAGATCAATGCTTGTAATAATAGTATTTGTTTGATCTAATAGTACCAGTATTAATTTCTACATACATAAACATGCTTCCTAATTATTTCAGTTAGTTAATCTAGTGTTGCAAGAGACATTGAGGCACCAATTCTAGAAATACAGAAATCACATAAATGGCTTCTGATTTAGAGTGAACAGAAATCACTTCTCTCCTTCAAGAGGGTACAGAGAGTAACTTCTATTATATAACTAGATCAACAGCTACTCCAGGAGCAGATGGATTAATCCTATATGCACTTTTTCATTTATGTCAATGCGTATACAAATAAAGCATGTTTAACAAGTGTATATGCTCAGAGACCTGGAAAATAACCATCTTTTGATTCTGAGCAAATTTTGAATAGATCACTGAGTATGTCATAGTGTCAATTATGTTGAATGCCAACATGCTGGATTCAAATACGGATTTGCAGCCCTGGTGTTTCTGAAAAGACAACAAGAAGTCAAGTCCTGATATGTGTAATCATGGTACACACTAGATAAGATGAATTAGCTGCCAGCTCCAAAGATTAAGGTGCAGCTTTGATACAGGCTCAGATGTCAGCAGCAGGGTATGGTGGGGAGTTGCAAACTTTAAGGTCATGCCTTACATCTGGGTAGCAGAATCTCTAACAAAGAGTGAGCTCCTCCCTGCTCCTAGTCTGAAAGAGATAGAAATGGAAGATCATTAGCATGCAAAAGAGTCTTCAAACAAAATATTGCCATCTTCACCCCTGAATTGCAAGGTTTCCTGTTCAGGTTGTGTTTGCTGGATACTGTAGCTGAGTTGTGCATGTTAGTCACATTACATTACAAATCATTTTACAAAAGCCATGACACTGATCCATTTTGTCACAGGTGGTGCATATTTGGCCATGTCCCATGCCTAATTCTGGAATAATTTACAGCAGATTAACTTGTCTAACACTTATGATTAAAAAAGTAAAACCCAGTGATTTATGAACTGCTTCATTCAAATTTAATTGCAGCCACTGTGAAATACACCATGAATTGATTCAAGCACAGCTGCACTTCTAGTTACTCTGCTTTAGACCACTGGAAAACCTAATACCTGTTTTGTGCTTTCACACAACCCATATGTATAAGTGGGACAGCAAGAATAGATTTTCCTAACGTGAAAGAAGGACATTCCTTCCCATAGATCTTTCCCAGAATCAGTGAACAGGGGGGAGAGAGCAGATGTGGGAAGAACAATGCAGTGAAAAGTTAGTGAGAGGTGGAAATGAAACTTTACTAAGTTCATTTTTGTACCCATACCAGCAGCGTCTCTGTGTTCCTCCCATGTCACCCAACCTTGTCGTCCTCTTGGCATACATGTTCCTTTTTTGTCTTATTTCCAAGAGAAATAAGAATTTTGTCTTATTTCCTGTTCAGCCAAGCTGGTCTTCTGTCTCATCCACTTGACTTCCAATATCTAGGAATTGCCTGTTCCTGGGCCTTTAGGAGGCATAAAAATGTGACCAGCGCCGATGGACCTCAGCATCTTGAAAAGTATTTTCCATGGGAACCTTACTCACTAGTTTCCTGAGCAGCCTGAAGTCTGCTCTCCTCATGTAGAGGATGGAAGTTTTTTTGGCACTTTTCCTCCTGTCAACCAAATTTTAAACTCAATTGCTTTGTGGTCACCATGGCCAGGATGGCCACCAATCTCTGCTTTTATTCACAAGACCCTCTCTGTTAACAAGCAACAAATCAAGGAGCCCAGCTTTCCTAGCTGGCACTCTTACAACCTGTATCATGACAAATTCATCAGGTGTTTTAGGAATCTTCTGTCCCTGTTTGTGCCGGGAGTATGGTGTTAACATCTGGCAAGATTAAGTCTCCCATAGGAACATGGGCAGTTGTTTTGGAGGTGTCCCTTAGGTCCTCAAATAATTAATCAGTGTCAGTGTTGTGGCTAGGTAAACTATAGTAGGTAGGTCCCACTGCCTATCACTGGTCAGTCTGGTTGTCTCCTGGTAGAGGTGGTGACCAGCTTTCAACCCTCTATTCAACAGACCCTTGAACAGCTACTTGACAGGATTCCAGGTCCATCTGGCCCTCCACTACAATGAAAGCTTGAGACTTTTGAGACTGTGGAGTGTCTGAGAACAACCTATCAATCTCTTCCTCATTTTCTTGAATTTTCTATTAACTTCCTCCTGTAGCTCCTTCACCTGGTGACATTCTTTTAGACAACCAACTTCAGCAACACCACTGACTAAACACCCACACTGTTAACAGGACAAGACCTGTTCAAGCAACTATGAACTTTCTAGCACTAACTTCCTATGAAGCTATAATTTTATCTAATGAACCAAGGAGCATGAAGTAAATCCAGGGTTCTTCCCTAGTGTGAGCACTGATAAACTGTAGTGAGGTCTCTCCTGTCTGTCTCCCTCCCTTTTGGTCCTGGGTGCTTCCACCTCTAGGACACATTTGTCAAGGATTACTAAAAAAAGATTTGAGTCAAATCTCAGCAAATGAATGGCATATTGATATTCCATAAAAACAAATGGATGAAATGTTTAAAATGTTAGATACTATTTATTACTTCTACTGGACATCTACCATCACAGGACACTGCATTTTTTAATAGTCTTAATTTACTCAGGCAAGGGCCAGCAGAGTTTACTTAGATACTCTTAGATACATTTGTCTCTACCACGTCTCCCCTAAAAACAATTTACTGAATGTTAATTTGAAGTGACTTGCAAGAGAGAGGTAAATTAAATACCAGCTTAATGGTAGGAAAATTTTCATATGGCCACTGTGTACCTTAGCAATGAATGCACACTTTCATGAGTAGAGAGGCTGACACTTTTAAATCTAAGTTTAGAGAGGTAGCGTATTTCTCTTACAAAGTATGAGTTGATTTCTACTCTGGACACAGACAGTTGGTTCTCAGGAATAAACATCTATCACTTTCCACCATGACTAATTTTCAAGGGTATTGCTGCTGTTTTCATGGAGTTAAAAAGGATCTGACCTCTGTTGATCTCTGTGGTCCACTTTGAAGTGCATTGGTGGCCAGTTATTACTGTTTACATGTATTTATATGGTTTGAGGGCTAAAGGGAAAGTGAGTCCTTTTAGTGCTAGGTGCTGTACAAATAAAAGTGAAGGGTGGTCCAAGGAAGAGCCTACAACCCAGGAATGGCATCAGAAACTGATGTTCTGTACAGTTCCTAAAAAGAGAAAATTAACTAATAATATTCTAACAGTAGAACCATGCATATCTATTTTAGCTATCTGCAGACTAATTTCAGCAACAGTGAAGGAATAGTTTCAAAGGCAAAAAGGTCAGGTAGAAACTCGGCCATGGAGGAAAACCTCTGTAAGTCATGTGCCAAATTCTTTCTTATCTTCAAATTTTTTTCCCCCCAGCTCTACAGGAGTAGCATTGCTTCCCCAGGAGAACTGCCACATCTGAATTGAAATGTTGATACTGTTTAGCACTTGGGCCATTATACACATTATGCATGAACAAAATGTTAGTAATAGAAGGCAATTAAAACTACAAAAAGATTTGAATTGGCAGAACAAGATTAATCCTAGAGTCACATGTTGGAAACAGCACTTCTTTTCTCTGCCAATGCTGGCTGTTTTCCCAAATTTTATTTATAAAGCAATTTGTCCAGGCTACTTTCAAAAGCTCCAAATTATCAGAACTTTTGGCTCTGTTCAGAAGCTCTAAAACCTGCTCAATATTACCACAAATTTTAGAATTACTTCCTACATCATTTAACAATGTCTGCCTCAATCTCAAGAATGTCTTTCCACTTTGGAGAAAAATCTTGTGGACCTGCCTCCTTCCATATAAGACAGATCTCTCACCCTTTTTCCTCAGAGACCATCTGAGGATATTAAGACAAATGGGCACAGGATCCAGCAGAGTAGGGATGTCTTCCATAATCACTCAGGCCATTTCCATGGGTGACAGAGAATGTGCATCCTGGACTCATCCCAGAGCAGAGGAGTTTACAGCTCCTCTGGGCCTTCCTGGAACACTCTTTCCTGGAAGTGGACTTGCAGAAGACACTTTCAAACCCTTCCTAAGCACCTGGTCTGCGTCTTTGGATAGCTAAATGCCTTCAGGAAGTAATTACATCTGTTAAGTGCCCTGTGTTCACCCCAACTGACTTCAGCTCTGAACAACAGGGAGAGAAGCACAGCCAGAAGACAAAGGATCCTATCCAAATAAATATCTACATTATCACAGAGAAAAGCCTGTGAATTTCCATAGATAGGCTGGAAAAAGTGCTAAGCTTTGAAGACTGATTTTCAGGTGTCTGGATCCAATTAAGGTGCCTCCATCTCAGCTCCCCATCAGTAAAACAGAGATAAGGTTCTATCCAACCTGGGAGATGTGAAGAAAACTCTGTTTATATAATGCAATACTTCACCACATAAAATAATATGGGGGATGCTATGTTGCTACATGACTGTGCTGGTGCAGGGTCAGACATACAAATAATGGTCCAAACAGAAGGTCAGCAGCCCCTGCAGCTGATGCAGAGACATTTCCTGTGATGCTGTTACTCACCACAATGTGCACAGGAACCTAACAAAACATAGAACTCTTAAATGCCTCATCCCTGTCAAAACAATTATCCTTCCAGTGTCTGTTTTCACTTCATTATAAGACAGTCAGCACAGAAATGCCAGATGTCAAAGGATCTCACCTGAGTCTTCAATATGCAGGCACCTTCATCTCAGGCTGTCAGTCCCTCAAATGTCCTCTGCAAAATGGGATTCATTAAGTGAGCTGTCCAAGTGGTCTGGAACACATTAAAGCAAAAGGAAACTATGCTGTATAATGAATTTTTATCCACTGTTACTGTGCTTATCAGGTATTTGTGTAAGCTGGCTCTATGGTAATATCAAGCTGATAACAATTTGTAGCCCCATTAACTGCTGTTAGGCAGCAGGAAAAGGAGACTTGATAAAATAAGCAGCCACACAGGGACAAGGAATTCCTGGTTTAAAAAGGCAATTTACATGTTTAGTGAATTGTTTCTGTTGAGCAGGTACAATGACTGCTCTAGATATTGAAGGCTTCTTTTTACTCATCATTACTTTACCTGTAGGAACATTGCCAATAAAGGGCAACATTCCTCTCTTATCCATTTCAAGGGAGCAACTGACTGTGACTTACACTTTAAAAACCTTGTTTATTTGTTCTCAGGACTGATCCTTTGTGTCTGGAAAGAGGGAAATTTTGTAAGCAGTCCCTACTTTAAAGAGTTTAAAATTCAAGTTTATATATAGCACCATGAGAAATCACATCTAACAATGAGGTGTAAGTGGAAAAGGAAAGAATAAAGTCATATATACCAAAGGATAAATTCATTCACAGTGTGATTCAATCATGCTTTTGGCTGGTTATCACAGACAACAAGCATTGGAACTAAAATAAGGGCCCTATGATAAAGCCTTGTTAAAATCCCTTCTTGAAGACCTGATAGTAAAATATAGTCCTAAATGAGTAAGCTCTATGAAGAGAAGGACTGGAAAAGCACAGATGTTTGTCTTCTGCAGGAGCAGGATATGGAACAATATAAGTACGGATGAAACAAAAGAATGAACATAAAGATATCACATAACCTTTCATGTGGATGAGTCAGCTTTAACGACATCACTGTCCAGACAATGACAGAAAGATCCATTTACTTGAGTAGGATTTGTTCTTACACAAAAGAGCAGCTCCTAATAGAAGGTAGATTTCAGCCCATTTTTCTATATTTGCCTGAGAAACGGCAGACTTGGTTTCAAATCCTGGGTCTCAAGAGGCAGATGTTAAGGTCTTCACTTGGCCATGAAGGTCCTGAGGGATCTTTCTGAATGAAAATGGGAATTCACATGAAAAACATTTTTCCCATAAGACTATGCAGGTCTTGGTTGTCACTATTATCACTGTGGAAAGAGTAGAAGGTGACAAAATATACTAAGCTAGTTAAAAAGATTGGTGAAGAGGAATGAACAGCTGAAACAAGACTGCATGCAAGGGGTGAGGGAGTATGCTGAAAACACTTCATTCTCTTTACCTGACTCATATGACTATCCACACACCTTTAGATCAGTATTACAGGTGAGGCAGGCACTTAACGACACAAGGATGAAACCCAGATGCTGGTACAGCTGTTATCAAATATTCCTAGCTTCTTATCCTCACTGTTACCTTACAGGTCTTGAGAAATCATAAAGGCTTTTGAACAGCCAAGCTAAAACATGAAGCCCTAGCGTGTGTCTCCATCAACTGATGGATTGGATGTCTAGCACACACTAAAAAGGTAGTGTAAGGATACAATGATATTACTCCAAAATATTCACCAGACTTCAATTATTTATGGTTCATGTACTTTCTGATTCAAAGGCAGTATCTTTGTACTGACTATGCCTTGGATTTTTCTGCTATGAATTTGTTCACCCTCCTTTTGAACCCTTTTTTTTTTTTTTCTTTCTACTTACAGTGTTCTTCAGGACAGCCTGAGCATCACATTATTTAGAGAAATACCCACTTTATTTTTTTTATCAATCAAAGAATCGCTAAGGTCAGAAAAGATCTTTAAAATCAAGTCCATCCATCAGCATAGTACTACCCCTGTGCTCACCATTAAAAAATGTCTTCAGGTGCCATTATTTGCCTGTTTTGGGAACACTTCCATAGTTTTTGAACATTTTATTTTGGACCAGACTTCTAAAGTTTCATTTGATACCTTCTATTGATCATTTTATGGGAAGTCATTTCATATTGCTATTCTTCACATTTCCTGATTTTATAGACTCCTCTAGGAGGTTTCCAGGCTGATGAATCTTAGTTTGCTTATTTGTTTCTTCTAGAGTAGAATATTCCTATCTTTGACTATCTATGATGATTTCTGACACCCTTTTTGTACCCTTTTGTTTTTTATTTATTTTACTATCCCTATTTATCTACTGAAATAGGGTGAAGGAAGAAGAAATTATATTGTGTATTCAAGATGAGAGCACATAATGGATTTGTACAAAGGCATAATGATGTGTGATTTGTTTCTTTATCCATGCAAAATAATCCTGAGACTTGATTTTCTTGTTTGACTACTGTTAAGAATATGTAAAATTGGTTGCAATAACTCCAGAATCTCATTTTTGCATGGCAATAGCAGTTCAAAGTTCATCACTGGATGCATAAATCTGAGTTTGTTTTTCTCTTGTGCATCACTTTACATTACATGGAATTTCATCTGTCATTTCATCAACCAGTAATTCTGCACCATGAAGTCCTTCTGTAACTCTTTGTAGCTGCCTTCATTGGCAACTTGTCACTTCTCATGTCGTTATTAATTATGTTGGACAGGATGAGCCCTAACATAGGCCCTACCCAGAGCAAATAACACAAGGCCCTTGGTCAGCTGTGATACCAGAATCACACAGAATCACAGAAAGGTTGGGGTTGGCAGGGACACATGAGGATCACCAAGTGCAACCCCCATGCTAAATCAAGCTCACCTGGAGCAGGCGACTGTAAATGTAGACTTATATTTGGAGAAATATATCATCAAATTTCCACACCACTGAAAGGCATCAAAGTAAGCATATTTCCATTCTCACAGCACTAATACTGCCTTGGAAATCCCCTGGATAACCCCTAAAATGACAGATTTGACTGTAGACAGAAAATATTTCTGTCAAATAAGGTAAAAAATTGTTCATGTTGACCTAATAGATGAATTTCTCTAGCTCTGACATGTTCTGAATATTCAAACTTTGTATTTCTGTGTTCTATAGTAGATTATTCCTAGCTGATTCTGTGGTGATTTCACATACCCTGTTCAGAGTCACCAGGTCTTTTCCTGGTTAAATATTTATGATTTAACAACATTTAGCCAGATTTACCTGTATCCTCATCCATTTCTATGATACTGCTCTCTTCACAGTCAAATTGGATTTGGAAGTGATCCTTGTCATGAGGGGCAAAACCTGCATTAAATATTATTAACTCTAATACTTCTAATAAAATTTATTATGGAAAGAGAAAGGATTTGCAATCTGACTGTTAAATTCAAGTGATCAAGAGTCATTATGGTACATGGCCCTTGCCTTTTAAGAAGCTACAGTTTTCAATTATTTCAGAAGTCATTCAAGCATTAAAAAACAGATAAAATTTTATTCCCACTTCATTTGACGTTATGTAATGCTATTTTTCAATGTACCTCAGCCAGTATTCTTCTAGCTTCAGTTAAAACATATTAGAATCACATTTCTCTTACAAAAATGACTCACAATACAGTAAGCCTGAAACATATTGAATGATTGTTAAAAGCGCAGAAGCCACAAAGCCTTGCAGTCTTAAGAATTCTGAGGAATTTCAAAAATCTTTCAAAAAGACAGTCCCTGTTCAAGAATAAGTGTCACAAAGTTAGTTGTGGATGAATAAATTAATAAATGAATGATGAATGCAAGGTCACTGTAGACCTAGTGTTTGAACAAAGATCTGTGTCCAGAACCAGAGCAAAGAGGGCTCAGTGTCTGTCCTGTCACAGTGCCTTGTCAGGAATACAGGATTAGCTTTTTATCCACGTGTTAACCCCAAATATGTTGACATGTGGAGCACCAAGACACAACATAATTTAACCTAACAACTTGTTCATTGAAAATAAAACATCCAAACCAGGCTCTGAGGATAATATGAGGGTAACAGAGATGTTCTTCAGAAATGGACTGAGACCACTCAAACAGAACATCCATGTTCAGAGCAAGGCAAAAGTGTATGCTTATGCTTATGCTTATGCTCATTTAAATACCTTCTCAATTAATCTGTAAATAATTTTTTTTATTTCAGACTTATGATAGGTAATTTACTGTCCTGGGCCTGGAAAAGCAGGTCCTTTGGAGGCATGGTACTCCCGAGAGAATTGAGTCAGACAATGGGACTCATTTCAAAAATAATCTTATTAACACCTGGGCCAGGGAACATGGCATTGAGTGGGTGTACCATATCCCTTACCATGCACCAGCTGCAGGTAAAGTGGAGAGGTACAATGGATTGTTAAAAACCACCCTGAAAGCATTGGGTGGGGGGTCCTTAAAAAACTG
>VZUI01050628.1:0-35821 GCA_013401135.1 Cettia cetti | reverse complement strand
GGAAAGGAAAGGAAAGGAAAGGAAAGGAAAGGAAAGGAAAGGAAAGGAAAGGAAAGGAAAGGAAAGGAAAGGAAAGGAAGATTTTCCCATAGCTTTCAGCTGCTGGAGCAACCTTTAATACTTCTTTGAAAATGTTCTTTTGATAGATATGATTTGCTTTGCTTGAATCAATTGCCCTAGATTTATTACATATGGGTGTCTCTGTTAATATTAAGCTCAGTTTATTATAGATAATCATATTCATGTCTTCACTAAGATAGAATAGAGTACCTGTGGATTACCCTGACCTTCACAAAATATATCAGGCCATTTTCTTGATTTGTAACCATGTAGCAAGGAAAAGACTGTGTTTCTTATTTTAACAAAAAGGTAGATAATTGGTGAAGTAAATAACATGCAAAATCAAAGCCCTTCATTTGGGCTCTCCAAAAGTGGGTAGACTGCTAGAATTTACATTAGCAGAAAAAAATACTCTATATTAATGTGATTAATCTCCATTGATTTTTTATGAAACACAGTCTGTGCCATCAATGAACTTATTATCTGTGTTTGTGGAGATATTAATATGAAAGGTTGCACCCACCTCCTCTACTTGATTAAATAAAATGAAATTTTCTCCATTTATCTTATGTGTTTACCACAATCAGAGCTTAGAAATAATGAAAAATACATATCATTTTGAAAAATAAGTTTACTAACTTATCATAATTTTCACCACCTCAATTTATGCACCTTTTATCCTATCTTTAATATGCAAAACAGAATAATATATTTTTATATTCAGTTTTGTTTTTTACCAGTTGTGCGTTGATACATACCACAAACTAGGACCAAAACCTGTGTTTCTACATATTTTAATAACAAAACAGCATACTGAAGTCTAATAAATAGAACTTGAATATTTTATTCAAATACTCTGGGAGAAGTCACTCAAGAAGTTTCTTTCATGGGTCTTCAATTTTCCTTTCAAATTTTTGGTTAACAGTTTTAACTTATATTTAAAATTTAGAATGTAATTAAAATCTTATAACCCAACTGTTTATATATTTTCATTGAGTTAATATCACTGGTTTTTTCAAATCTTCAGCATCTGTGATATCCAAATTTCTCATAGGTCTACCAGTGACTTATATCAGATAACCCAATTAAAATAAAGAGTTCTAGATCAGTTTAGTTCCTTTTCCAGAACAAAACAATTTGGTTGCATGTAAAAAAAAAATTCATAAGAAAATTATGACTCTAAGATAAACAGATGACATTTTGTTCTGAATTGCTTAGTATATAAGTTATATAGGAGTTCAAAGTTGCCTGAAAAATAATCATAAATATTTCTTTTGAATAAGACTGTAGACTTGATGTAACTACATACTCTATGTATTTGAGACAGGAGGAAAAATATGTGTTTTGTGGCCTGGGGAAGAGAATAAGAAAATCATTCTTGTGTGTTCTTGCTCCCACAGAAAGTAATTTGAAGAATTCTTACTCTGTGAGTTAATCAACAGCCAACAGAACAGAATTTTCGAAACTCAGAAACTTTCCTCTTCTTCAGAGATAATAATCAGGATCCTTTACTTGGGGCCTCTAGCTTTTAGGCTAACAGATTTAGTCTACTTGGGTAAAATACAGCATTTTGTTGCATGTAATATTACCCCAGTGGAAATCCTGGTGGTTTCTTTCTCTTTTTTAGAAGAAAAAAAATAAAATTCAAACCATTCTCTCATTGATAACAAAACAGAGATATAACCTTAGTTTTTAATTGAACAGTGCCTGAGAGAGTGTAAGCTGCAGAACAGAGTCTCCTCTACTAAGTAAACTTGGCCATGTCAACAATTAGCAGCGGGTGTAATGGACCCCATTCTGTGTTTGTACAGCACCAAGCATCAAGTTTGCTGTTTGCACAGCATCAATCACGTATTGCACTGCAATACATTTTTGAAACAATTGTAATTCTTTTTTCACATTGTATGCAGAAGCATTCATGTGAAAACATAGAGAGGAAAATGGGCAGCAGGCTGTAGGTAACCAAAACGAAGGAAGTTGCTCACAGCTGCTTACGGCTGTATAGTAACGCTCTTGTATTATTTTTGATTCTGCTTTGAAACTCCCTAGGAATTTTGTGATTACTTTCTCTGGGACCAAGATGCTGTCCTCTACCTCATTTGAATGTGTCCAGCCATTCAGTGTTTTATTTCAATCTACAGAGTAATGACAGTGCATATATAATACAGAAAGGACATTCGCCAATGACCTTAGCTATGAGCACAGGTACCATAGCCAGAATCTTATGCACAGGCTTGTGCTTCAGCAGAACTTTCCTGAACAGGAGCCTTGATATTAGAGTATCATTGCTTTTATGTGACCGTGTTACTGAAATTTTAAATTCGTACTTGAGGACAGCTATCACTGTTGGTGTACAGTAAATGTCATTGTCACGGTATGAGTGATGGAACACCGATTCACAGTGCACACAGAAAACTGCTCCTGAGAGATGAAAAGCAGAGCTGTGTGCCTGCTTTGCAGAGGACTTAACATTCTCTCCCAAGAAACATGTAAGGAAGCTTTGTAATTGCAACTGTAAAATAAGATGAATGGATATACTCATGGCAAATGAGATTAAATGTGTACATACAACATAGGAAAGATCTGAAAGTAAATTATATGGAAACATGGCATCTACTTAATATCTGTGCAATAAAGCTAGCTTTCAGTGGAGAGAGGAGAGGGGTTTGTTACTATTTGGGTTGAATATGTTGAATACCAGTTAAAATACTTCAGAGGGGAAAAAATAATTTAAAGGACTATAATATAGAAGAATATAGGAGGCAACATACACACAGTAACATCCTGGACAGATCCTTTGCATTGTCTTTCATTCTTGAGAAGGATATTAAGGTACTCAATTCTTACAGCTCATGTGTGCTTTAGGTCATACCACTGAAATATCACCTTTAGGGATGAATACAGCAGCTACCTGTAGCACTGAACAATACAATACTGAACAGCATGTTGAAATATTAAAATACTTAAATTAAACTGAAGGGAAAATTCTGAAAGGCAGAAAGTAATCAGAAGACTAGAAGGATATTCAGCATTCCTTAAAAAAAAAGTGTTTTGGTTTGAAAGACAGGTATCTGCTAAGGAGGGGGCAGGACCTCCTTAGGAAATATGAAATTCAAATCCCCTCCCTCCAAATTATTATAATTTAGGAAATTAAAGGGGCTTTCAGGCAGAGTTACGGGATAGGGATAACAGTTCTTTACTAGTATTTGTAACAATGCAAACAAACAATAACAATTATAGCTATAATACTGCACAGAACCAGGGAAGCCCCCGAAGGCTTTGTTCTCACAAAGCTCGGGGCAGTCTGATCTCGCTGAGAGCACCAGGCTGGAACGGTGGAACAATCCCAGACCGGTGGGTGAGGGTAGAAAACTCTGCGGTGGTAGCTGGGGCAGCAGGGATGTCCCAGCAGGGGAGGAGACACAGCGCCACAGAAAACCTCAAAGCAGCGCCGAGGGAACGGTGGCAGCAGGACAGGGTCAGCCCCACAGGGCAGGAGAAGATGGACTCAGCTGTTCTGGAGCTCAGGAGATGATGATGGTAGACTTTCTCAGGACCGCAGCAGTGGAGACAAAGGAGAATCCTCCTGCAGCCACAGCCAGACCTGCCCTCTGTAATGCCAGGAGAAAGAGAGAGCAACTGCCCCCCACCCCGTCCTTTCCTGCCTTGGTCCAAGCACCCATAAGCACCCAGCAATTAGTTCCCTTGGCAACCCAATGGGAAAAAATTCCACAAGCAAGAGGAAACAAATCCAACCCTCAACAAAAGTCATTAAAATATACATGGCCAGATCTCAGAATTTTTATTTTTGATACCAGTACATTTATTTTATGTAGGGTTTTCCCCTAGAAGATATCCAATCATTACATCTATGTTACAGAAACCCAGTGGAAGTATAGTGTCCAGCCTGAAGTCATGCAGCAGTTGCAGGACACAGCACACATCTCCATAGGTCTCTGATCAACACACTGCTCTCTATCTGTTGTATTTCTTACTTGGAGGGAAGTACAAGTTCCAGTACCATTTGACATCTGTCTCGTCAGGGGCTTGTGTTTGTACCGACTCCTCAGAAAGAATGACAATGAAATACCAGCCTTGCACTGACAACCTGTCATTTACACACAGCTGCAGTCCATCTTTGAGACTTGACTAAACCATAGCACCAAGACTACAACCAGGATTTTTAAGATCAGACAGAAGGCATATGTTACAACTAGACAACGTGACGTGTTGTTTCAAAAAGTCCATTTGCAGATGAACAAATGTGGCCATTAGGAGAAGAATTGTGTTTTTGCAGTGTCTGTGGAAATTGTTTTAAAGAAAAGACTGAATATTTCTTGGTGACTGCAGAACAGCATCAGGTTACTTATTGGAAGGGGCCAATGGACAGCCTGCTGACTGAAGGAGAATTCCTTACAGAAAGAAAATATCTTTAACTGTACATAGTGACTGGCAAAAGAACACAATTTAAAATACTATTTTTAAGCATGACCCTTCCTTCAAAGGCATCTATCCTTTCACCACCATAACAATAACCTCTATAAAATGGACAAAAAAAATGTATCTGAATGAACAGAATCGTTAGTATGACACTACTGACTCTGTTCACATTCCTCTGATGGTTTTCAGGTCCTTGGAATATTATTACTTTCTCCTTTTTTGATCAAACTACACCATGCAGAGCAGAAGATATTCCTGCTGTAAGAGGGAATATAATATTCGAGAAATTATTTTATTTTACTTTAAGATGATTTTCAACTGCCTACCCATAATACTTCCCCAACTGCAGTCATCAAAACAAACCTATCCAAGAAAATCCTTTTTGAAAATGTGCATATGAATATAGAGTACAATCCCTGTTTTGACAGAAAGTGTAGGCCATTTAGAACACAATACAGTGTTTATTGAACTTCAAGGCAAAAAGATTGATGGGCTGAAAATAGAATTTATAACTAATTGAAACGTGCGTTGATTCCTGAAATGATAAATACTTTCTAATAGTTTCCTATCTCAGTATCTCACTTGAAGGATTTTTTCCCTGACAGATTTTCTCTTGCTTAGAGATGCCATATAAGATCAGCTGTTAAACACTTCTACAGAGGCACCAGCAATAACTTTATAATCTTCTTTGGATAGATATTTGAAATTTATTACCCTGTCCGTACAAGTAGGAAGCCAGTCTTTGTCTTTTACCACAGATAACTCCAAGGATCCTTCAGGTCTCAGATTCCATATTAATACTTGCACTCCCTAATTTATGAATGCGCAGGAAAGCTTCATTTCTTTATTGTGCTTAAGCAGGGAACCAGAGCACTAGAACTTTCTAAAAAGTGGATAATTTTTAAAGTGAGGAAAGCCCTAGAGTGATTACAATTTTACTTTATTTTCACACCTAATCCTTTTGTATTTTGTGATCCAGTCATGGAGGATACTTCTGTCTTCAGCAGAGGGAGATTAATATCTCCACAGCATTGTTCAGATCATAAAATAGGTATCTGAGATAAGCAGAATTAATTTATTTTATAAGGGGTGTTCTTGTTCTGGTGATCACTAAAGGAACACAGCTATGTAAAATAATTTCCAACCATGCAGGTTTATGGTATAGTTATTTTCAGACCACATTTTATTATGTTGAACAAATAAATGTATCTTTTCTTTTACTAATGGTTACTCTGGCCATGATTATTATCCTGCTTCTTTGATATGCATTTTAATCTATACATCAACCTTAAGCTATCTCCCATTTGAAATCTATTCACAAAGCTGCATATATGTTATCATTTTTTCCTCTTTTACATCTCACTGGCTCAACCTTGACTCTCATAATAGTTTAGCTTTTACTCAAAAGTTCCACCCCTGTTAATCACCAGTTTTACCAGTTGTAAAAGAGTTAAAGTCTTTATACAATTGTAAGCAAATCTTTAATTTCCATCTTTACGTTAAAAAAAACTTGAAATACCTTTTCCTACCGGTTCTTGCCACTGTCTTAGTACAAAGACACGCACAAGTGCTCCATATATGAGGAATCACTGAGGATTTTTAACACATGAGGATATAATTTGGAGATGGAACACTGAACTCTGTCAAAAAGATTAAACAACGAGACACAGTTTGATGACTTTTATCCTTGTCATGGGATAAAAGGCTCATATCCTTGTCATGACACAAGACCCAAAAAATATATCTTCATGCCACTGGAATTTCTCAGTGCTGACTACTGGTGGCAGTAGTTACTGTAGCGGCCTCTAGTCTAACTCATCTTTCCAGGACTGCAAAGGTACTGCTGGAAGTAGAAAAGAACTTGAGCAAAAAAGTGAAAAATTAGAGCTCATCTGAAGAAAATCTTATGATTTGATGAAGGTTCTCCATTGGAGAGAGATATTTGACCACTTTAAGATTATTTGTCCTGTAACTACCCATTGAAGGCAATGGTCTTCCTTACACTGTTCAGCATCTTAACAGAAAAATATAAATATCTAGTCACAAGACTTCATAATTCTTTACAGCCTTAAGTATAAGAGAAGGGAACCATTTATCATATTTAAATTCACATATAATTTACAAGTAGTGAAAAAAATTATTACCAGATGCACAGTGGATATTTTGAACTACATTTCCATTGCTACCCTGAGTATCTACTGAGCCTTCATAAGTGGCTGTAAGCCATGAGTGCCAATAAGTAGCCTTTCCAATGATCTCATGAACATTACTAAAATATTTACTAGCAGTTCTCTACATTTTATACACTGTTCAAACGCAAAATTCTAAAATAGCATGTAACGGTAAAAAATCCTTCTTTTTTAACCTTAGGGAAAATTAAAATTTAAAACTGAAACATTGATACAGATTTAATTTATTTCCTGAAACTTTGAAAATATTGTGATTTGTCTTGTTACAAATGCAAAAGAATCACAAGTAATGGAGCTGTTTCACAAAAGCCCACCAGAAGCATGCAGATAGCAGGAAATAAATCCACTTAAAAATTGAATATCAACCAAAAAAGTTTAATCAAAAGACTACATAGAAAGAAACATGAAAAAAAAATAGAAAAAAAAGGGAGAAAGCAATCAAGTCACTTACATTAAACAAGTCAGCAATCAGCAGAGCCACAATAACTCTCTACATATTTATTTACTACCTTGAGAAAACCAAGTTACTGCAACTAGGCTGAATAGCAGAGAAATCTCTTTCTCCTGCAAAGTAATGAGGTTCATATATTGACCCAAAACCACTTAACACCAAATTGTTTTGCAGATAAATAGAGTTCCCCACTTCTATTCTTTCTATTACAAATATAGGTCAAACAAAGCAAGAAAATGCAGCCTATTTTTGACCAAGGAAGAACTTTTATCTTTGATATTCCAGTTTCTAAACACATCTTCCTCTAACATTTTCTTTAAAATTCTCTTTCATGATAATCAATGTTTCAAAAGAACTTAGTCCACATCTAAAATTTGGAACTTGTAACTTGTGGAGATCTGACAGAATTACTAGTATCAGAGTAGCACACAGGAGTTTTGTTTGAAGTCTATGTGAGCACAGTTATTTCATGTGAATATTATGGAAATATTTTTTCATTAAATAAATGAAAATCGAACTTCTCAGTATTAAAAATTAAATTGAAATTATATGAAATAAAATAAAATAAAATAATAAAATAAAATAAAATAAACATTTATTGTGCTCCTGAAATTCATTTGCTTGAGAATGCACACATAAGGACTGGTGTTTTTTTCTACATTGCTGAGTAGATGCGACAGAGCAACTTGAATTACCTGAGATAGATAAAAAATAAGACATGAATCACACTCTCTTGCTTCACATAGAAGCACAGCGCTGAGCCTTTTGATGTGTGGTAAATAGGGAAAGAAATTTGAGACAAAGTGAAATTGCTGCCTACATTACATCTGGTATTGTATATGAGAGCTGGAGTGAATCCATGCACATGCATTGCACATTTGTTTGTAGATGTGTTCAAGCTTCCTGTTGGGAAAAAAGGTTATAATATTTCTTAAAAACAGTCTGATTACATTCAGAGGGACACACTTGTTAGCACCAGAGAAACACTTCATTATTTTTGCACTGTATTGTTAATTTAATCTTCAGAAGTTATTCATTCTTTTCTGCACTTCTAAGAGATTTTTAGAAATTTTCATTAAATAAGTTTATTGTACATCCCACAGTAAAATATTTTAAAAGTCAGCTTGTACACATTCATTTGAAAGGACTCATGGATTTATTCCTACAAATACAATAAGTTTATAGCTTCTCTTAGTACCAACATGAGCTGAAACCTGTGTTGGTTCTGGGTGAGCTGGAGTTCATTTCCCCACAGCAGCCCTCACAGTGCTGGGCTTTGCCCTGGTAGCTGGAAATGAGTTGAAAACCCTCCAGAGTTTTGGCTGCTCCTGGAAAGGTTCTGGGAGGGGACAGAACCAGGCCAGCTGACCCAAATTATCCAAAGGGCCATTCCATACTGTTTGATGTCAGATCAGGTATAAATGCTAACAGAGGGAGGAAGAATGGAGGGGTGTTTGTTATCTACAGTGTTTGCCTTCTGGAGCAACTGCTCCATGTGCTGACACCCTGCTGCCCAGGAAGTGGATGGACACCACTCACTGATGGGAAGTAGAGAATAAAACTTTTTTTTCTCTTTGCTTATGTAAGTGGAAAGTTTCACTTTGCTTTAGTAAACTGCCTTATCTCAACTGAGGAGAAATCAGATATGATTTGAGGCATTTTTTTCCTCTCTTTCTGTTTGAAATTATAAAATAAAAGGTCCCGAGGAGTACAAAGAAAAATGAAAGGAAAAAAACAAAACAAAACATAAAGAACATCTAAATGCAGAATCAGCTGCTTCCATAAGCCACCTAGATAAATCCACTGAGGGCCTACCTTCCCATCTCTGGATCACTAGGAGTTTTATCAGTTTCAATGAATGCAACATCAGAGCCTTAATCCCAGCAACAAAAGCAGACATACATTTTCTTCAATACCTCTATAATGAGGAAAATTATGCCATTCCACTGATTCTGACTCATTATAGATCTAAATGACCAAAACATAAACATTTCCAAATAGCATATTATTACAAACTACCATGCAGTGTTTGTTAACAAAAATTAGTTAATGACAGTGATATATTTCTTATCATACATTGAAACATGCCTCATATATCAGTCCTGCCTAAATTATTAACACTACATTATGACATTTCTCCTTTCTGCAAATACTTGAATACAAGTCACAATTTCTCTGGTAAAAAAAAAAGTTTGTCTTAGAAAAATGGACTTTATATTATGCTTAAATATGAATTGAGAAACCTTCTTGTATCTGGATTTGTATATTTATGTTTGAGTCTTTGCTGACAAAGTGGTCTGCTCCAACTGTAACTGCATGCTAAACCCCTAGCACACAAAGCTACACATGCACTACATTTTTTCAGTGTTCATTATATTAAATTGCTGAGAACAAGCACATAGACAGTATTATTAAAAAATCATAATGATTTAAAAATGAGCTTTGAAGATTATTTTTGTCATTCATACCTGGATTTGCAAAATTTGCTGATTAGAAACAATGAAAAATATTTCAATTTTTTTATAGGAGAAGAGTATTCCCTGTCTCCAAATTCAGTTCTAAAATAATTTGGTTTAATTTAAATTCTTTTTTAACATTATCCACAAAGCTGAAATTAAGGCAAATTTAGAGCAGTATCATTTCTGGCTACAGTTTCCCAAAATTATGAGAAATACAAATTTAAAAACAAAGAAATACACTAAAGTAATTAATTTGTTAGAAATAAAATGGTGACAAATACCTTTCAGGACATTTCCATAGTAACACCTGGATTTTTGTTTTTCTTAGTGAAGAAAATCTACGGAAAGAGGTGGAAGCTGGAGAAATTTATGAGAACTTAATTTTCTGTGAACTATTTTTCATTGGTTCTATGAACTAACAATTTCATTTCAATTTAAATAGAAGAAAAAAATGTAGATATAGAGATACATTCCAGAAATTAAAGGAAAAAGATATTCCAAGAACTAGCAGAAGAAAAAAAATATTAATAAGGCTCTTCCAGATAGGTTTGCAAATTGTCTGCCTCAGCCAAAATTTACACTAGTTTCATACAGAACAATTCAATTGTTAGATGAAGTTCATAGGAGACTTGGTCCTAACAGTGTACACTTTTTAAAAAAAAGTACTTTGTAGAATACTAAATAAGAGTCATAAAAATAGATCATTAAATTATTTGTTATCTTACAGTGGAATTTTCAATACTGATTTTGACATCCCCACAAGTCAAGTAATGACTGGGGGACTTTAAGAGAAAATAGAATTCCCATTGAGTGGTGCCTCATGGAATTTCAAATAGTATTTGTCCTGTGCAAATTAGAGTCCTTTGCAGCATCTTAGAAAACTAGACAGTTTTTAACATGCATTTCCCTATCTGTTGGCAGATATATATGCTTTTTCAATGTAATTCAAAAATATATGAAATACTGTACAATTGCAGCACCATTTTAAGTAAACCAATTTTTTCCTTACACATTTTCACCCTATTTCCCTTTGAATTGCTAATCATCCAGATTGTAAAACGTTCATATCTGTGGTTACTGGTAATTTTTCTTTGCTGCTACTAGAACAATGTTCATTCAGATGCCAGCTCAGGAGAGTAGTTCATTTTTATCTCTATATTTTTTGGGCCATAGAACTGTCATGGATTTTATATAAATAGAAGAACTTATGGGGTACGGAGTGCTGTAGTCCTCATATTTTTGTGATTAGCAGTGTGTAATTTACTGCATTACATTTTTTGTGATTCACCCCATCTATCTACTAGTAGAACTATCTTGAACATCTCTTGGAAATTTTAGGCATTTGATATTCTTATTATTTTGATTAGAAGAAAATCTCAGTTCTTAACTTCTATCAAGAAAACAAACTCAGCCATTCAAGAGTTTATGGGATTGCTTCTTCATATCTCCCTTTTCATATACTTCCTCAGGAAAGAAACCTCTGAGCTACATTTTTGGCAAAGAAAGGGCTCAGAGAGGAATTAGTTAAATAAAAAGAGTGGCAATTATGTCTGCACTGTCATGAAAGTACAAGCCACAATTCTCAGACTACTTATCATGTTAGCTTCCAAAGAAACAGTCTACGTGCTTTAGTCTCACCATCCTATGAGTTTCTGAGAACAGAACAGTGGTGTCTTGGCAACCTGTCTGCAGGTGTTTGGGAACCTGAGGAGCTGGAAAGACAGTGTGTGCTCTCTGAAATATTGGAGTGCTGTCTCTGTAAACCTAGGATGCTGAAAAACCAAGAATCTGTGTGCCTGTCCTGTTCCCTCAAGTCCCAGGTTCTTCATCAGGCTTGCACTTTGCCATGCTGGGGCTCCACCTAAACTTTTCTTAACTGATGGAATTTCACTGAAAGGCTTGACATCTTTGGCTCCAATGGTTGTCCATTCCTCAGAGCTGCTTAAAAAAAATGGCTCAACCTGCTGGGGTTGTGGATGTGATGTAGTTGCCAGCTACCAAATTCGGCTTTTCAGGTCAAGTTGAAAAATTGTACTTCCAGCTCTGTACTCCATTTTGATTACTGATATAAATCTAACCTGCCAATTCTTTTCTATTTGAATTTCATACACCCACATGCCTAGAAGAGATGGCATCTCCAAGAGTCTAGTGGCACCTCCTAAAAGGGTGGTGCAGAATGTTATGAGGGGTACTGTGACTATCTTAGAATTATGATCATGACAAGCACTATCCTGTGTGCTGAATGGAGAGATGCAGAGCACAGCAAGCCTTCCAAGAGGCTTTATGCTGTCAGGCTTGCAAAGAAACTCAACAGGAAAGAAAACATGAGACCAAGAAAGAACACTCGACTAAAAGTGAATTTCACGGAATTTAGGGAAATACAAATGCCAGAGAAGTCTTGTCTATACACACATAACAAATAAAGCAATAACAAAAAAAATATATATGTATACTGACTAAGAGAGTTCAAAACTTGTTTCACAGTGTAATTCATTCAGAGTGGGTGTCATTAATTTGGAAGTGAAACTAACAGTAGGACTGATTTGGAAGTACAAGTAGCACTAGGATTAAGCAGTTAGTTCTTTCTAAGTGCATGACTGAGTCACCAATAGACAATCTAACCTTTAAGACATTTTAAGGTTGGAAGAATACTTACTGAAAAGTCTCTCACATCTTCCTTCTGGAGACAAATGAAAGCAGCCCTGCAAAAAATCTTTTCTTAAGCAACTGAAAAGTGTTCTTCAAATCTAATAGCTGACAAAGACTTATGCCTATGAATCTCAAAATTTCTTTTGAAAAATTTACAAAAATTACCCCAAAAAACCCTCAGACTCTCTAGACAGTGGGCAAATGGTCTTGCTAGCTTTTCCTAATAACCATTTGGCGCATGCATCTTTGAGTAGATCAGGACAAAGTAAAATTCTGAAAATAAATATCCATTATTACCAGTCCATTCTGAAGTGTAGTACATCTTCAATCAAGTTATTTACAAAAGAGCAGAACCCACAGAAAATTATAAAAATGTAAACAGAGTTTTCTAAAAAATCTTTTCTTAATCATTTCCCATTTACTAGTGTGCATGTGTATAGTTCAACAAATTAAAATCACATGTTCTAAAGGTTAAAGTATCTGCACCCTGTAAATTGGCATCAAACATGCATGATACTGTAATATTTAATAAAAATAAAATACCTTTTTAATTTCATATATATTGAATGCTTCTACCTGACCTCGATAATATTCTGCCTCACTTCTTGTTTTATTCCTTGGAAAGGCCATAGGCCTTGTGCTATTGCTCCTGCAATACTTTGCACTGGTATGGTTTCTACATATGTATGGTAAATTCCTGTGCTGAAAAGTACTGAAAACCTTACACTGAATTTCTGAATTATAAAAAGTAATAATCAATAAACTTGAAAGAATATAGTGGCTATCTTCCTTAGAATATTCAATTCATTTCCTATTTTTTTGTACATTTCTACAACTAAAACTAACATGATTCCTTTCTTTTGTTTTACAAATCAAGGATTTCTTTTTTATCTTGCCATTTTTATTTGTTCTATATCATCATCTTTGTAAAAAGTACATCCCTTTATATCTATTTCCTCTGTTTGTATTATAGTATTTGTCTAACACTAAGGCTTTTTATGAATCAGTCCTAAAAGTTTATATGCATACTGCAGGCTAATCTAATGGAAGGACCACAAAAATGCTCAAACTGCATCATAGTAAAGGTTTACCAAAATTAGTACCCTGTCTCCAATAATGGCCACTATCAGATAATTTAAATGCCTTTAAATACTATTGCAACAGTAAAAATAACTGTCCAAATCCCTGTGCTCTACAGTGCAACCAAATTGAGTTCCTGTGAGGTAGAGCTGATGCTGCTTTGAATCCCAAAATATATCCAGCTGTGTTTTCATGAGTGTCAGCATTTCTAGATTAAAATGTCTTTTGAAAAATCATACTTCATTCTAAACAAAATAATAAAAATATTTTTCTATTTTTACTCCCTCTATTTGTATTTAGTAAGGGGTCTCTCTGATCAGTTTTTTAACTGCTCTTCAAGCTTGGAAAGGGCTCACTTTGAACAACTGCAGAGCTATTTCATTAGCTGTTACCATTTTTCTTCTCACTCTCTCCTTTGAAGACATGCTTACAAGAAACATGGGCTGCTGCTGCTGCCTGGAAAATACAGGCTCTGACATCAGCTGTGTATGACTTCTTGTTACTTCTCACCTGTGTGACTGTATACAGCTACGGATGCACTTGGGATTATATTTCTGTTGCAAGTTCTTGACAGTACAGATTCTCTTTTTCTACCTTATGAGTTTGCACAGGATCTAGTATATAATATTCAATTTCAATAACTGTCTCTTAGCTGTCATAATAATATGTAGCATAAACTCCAATCTCTCACTGACAATCTCTTGATTTGATTATGTCTAAAAATATATGCCCCCATAAGAAGCATTGCCCAAATGTGATTCCCCAAGCTGCGCTTTTAAAATATGTATCCAATCTGCTTTTATGTTATTTCTGGATTTATGGCACTCCTGTGAATGTTCTGCCAATAAATTGCCAGTCCTGCATTATTCATTGAAATAATGCATAATATCCTAAGAATCCATTTCAAAATAATTAGCACTAGTAAGCCCCTGAAATTTAACAATAGATGAAAAGCCATCTGCCTGCTGCTTTAGATTTAAGTAACCAAGACATTTCAGAAGCTTAACAAAGCAAAATTAGAGCCAAAGCTAACAATAATTATACAGTTGTTTAAAATATTTTCAAGAGGTTTGAATGTTAGTATACCTTCCTTAGACATACAAGCTAAAGAGACCACCCACAAAAGATTCAATCACGGTGAGTCATAAAAATTTCAGCTACAGTATCACCACTGGCTACATATAGAGCTTTATATCTAAAATCAGATACATTAAATATTAACTAACTAATGAGAAAAAAAAAAAAAACTTTTAAAAAATCTGATCTCTAAAGATAATCCTCTTATCAAACATCATTCAGCTACCCTTCCACCATTAATATAACCACAGAGAGGCTGCATAAGCCTCCTAATACACTCAGAAAACAGGAAGTGGAAGGATTCCCACAGGTGCATCAGAGTTCCCATCACACAGGTAAGAACACAAAGATTGTCAGTGAAAACACTCAGCACCAAAACAAATCTGAACTTCTGTGTGCATAAGTACTTCAGTTATCTTCAGAAATCTCAACATTTCATATTTTAGGAACTTTTTAAAATAATTCCAGAGTCAACAGATATTGAGATGGAGCTGTTGTTCATCTTTCTATGACCTACCACAGAATGTCAAAGAAATCAAAAATGCCTCAGGTCTATTCTCATTTTGGAATAGAGAAGTTCAAAGTTTTTAAGCAGAGGTGATACAACCACTAAAGCAGCATGTCTGGGAGAAACTCCCAACTTTTACACTGAAGCTGTATATCTGCACCCTAATAATAAGGGTAATAGGGCAGTTTCGAAGCTGAGGTTTAATCAAGTAGAGGGAATAGGAAATCAAATGGAAAAACCACTCAACTTACAATCTGAAATTGCTGTTTCCTTTAAATATTTTCTCGAGGTATTTGAAAAAGAATTGACAGAAATATTCAAGATGTTAAGTCAGGCTGGATTCAGCCAAATTCGAGCCAAATTATCAGATCATTTTTTTGCTGATTTCCCAGAATAACTTCTTTTTAGTCAGTGCTTTCCTGGAGACTTTGTATAGGAACATGCATGAAAGTGCTGTTCCAATATTTCACCTGCTGCCCAAATTTGACATTGCCTCTTTTACACATTAGAAATTTAACCTTTCTGATCAATAGAAGAATTTCAAAGGACCTCAGAAGACTTCAGACAAATCTTACTCTGGCTAGAAACTTTAATATCAAAGGACCACAAGTAAATTTTCATATAAAATTCTTCTGGAGCCGAACATTTGAACATTGCCCAGCATGAAGTAATATGAATAAATAAGTATTACATTAAAAAAAAAAATCTGCATCCATGTCAGAAAACAGTATCTTAGTTCTCAGTTATTTTTCTGCAAGTGGTGCAAACACCATCAAGTTGAACAAAAGGGATGTTTAGATTAGATGTTAGATTCTTCCCATTATGCAATTAATAATATTGTGAATTTGTCAATTTTTAAAGCACCTACTGTCATCTGCCTTCACATCACATTCAATAAATTCACTAGCCACTCTTTAAAGTACCTTCTTTTTTCTATTTTAAACTGATCTCTCTGCTTCTCACACAGATTATATGTATGTTTGGAAGTAGCTTGCTACCACTGAGGTTTACAGGTTCTTGAAAGCCTACAGGATGGAGAAGCATGGAGATTCTAGGGGATCATCACTGGCAATGTTTCCTTTTCCTTCATAGGATATTCTTCTCAACATTTAAACATATCTAAACGGGAACAAGTATCAGAATTTCTGTTCTGTCAGGAGTTAAGGTTTTCAATTATAATTTTGGGAACAAAAATTGGTGCAGAAGTTTTGAGTAATGACTAACTGACTAATTCTAATTTCTGAATGAAGTGTAACTTCAGATGCTTGTCAAGCTTAAATGTGTACTTACAAATTTGTTGTTTCCAATTCAAACCAGAAACTGCACCATTACGGCTGTAGACTTCACAGAACACAAAATTCATGCAACTCTGTAACAATATAACCCCAAAGTATTTTTAGAATGCACGTTTCCTTCGTCCTCAGGACTTAACAGTAGTCCTTTGCTTACAAATAAACAGATATTTGAATAAGTGTGAATCCCTTCATCAACACTGGCAGCCATAAATAAAGAGTGAAAGCTGTTTATCACCACCATTTGACACAGCTGACAGTGTTTACTCAGCTCAGGCTCTTCACGGAGACAGCTACTTCTCATTAATGCAGAAAATTACATTCATGCAGGTCAGGGTTAAAGTAATTGGTAAAGTATGAAAAGGGAAGTATATGCTACAACTGTCAGCCCCAAAATGAAGTGTGAATAAATATATACGTATCACTTTCAGTACATCCACAACAGATAAAATGTGAAGTATACAAACACTTTGCAGAATATATAGTACTGCTATGAAAGCAATACTCCTGTAAAAGCAGTAGTGTTTCTTAGTGTGAAATGCTGCTGATACACTTCATTTCAAGAATGTTTAGGAAAGGATTTTCTGAATACAATTTCACATTTAAAATCTGTCTATAGTTAATCTACAAAAACTAATTGGGTTCTAATGTAGTTATGAAAGGGTCATCCACTGTTGTTAGAAGAAAATATTCAAACAGTTGGGCTTTCTGTAAAAGTTAAGAATGTGTGACCAACGTGATTTATGAAGCATGAACTGTGTAATCTATTTAAAGTTTGATGCTTCTATGTATTGCTAAATCAATTGTTCTCATAAATAAACTATGACCTGAAAAGCAGAAATGTCATTCATTGATAGTCTCTAACAAAAGGATATAGGGAAACCAATGATAAGTTTGTGACTTTTAAATTAGCCATCTCAGTGATGCTCAATAACAATGCAGTAAGGCACGGTGATTAAGGTATTGTTAAGTGTAGGTCATGAGGAGATGCGACAAGGTCATTATCATATTTGTGAGTTCAAGTAGATATCAAATGCTTGGGTACAGAAAAGCTTTTGATTCAAGATATGACTGTTGTGATGTACAGGAATTTATTAATGCAGTATCCTGCTTTGTGGAATAAGACAATACTCCCAAAACACATATTATATATAACTTATTATCTAAGTACTCTTGGGCACAAAGTGTTGACGCCACACAATCAAGACAGATAATAATGTGTGAGCCATCACAATAGCAGAGCTGCAAGTCCTTATTAGCCATGAAAGTTATGTCTCATGATACTGTAATCCATCTAAGAAACATCACACAGAATCATAACTAACTCCTTTCACCACTGCTGAGACATAAAAGAATCATCTGTCTGGCACTCTGTTAGATGCTTCAGCCATGAAGAAAAATAAATGCTGTGGCTTTTGGGAAATCAGAGTACTGAGACTGATATAAATCACAATCGTATATAATGTTAAGTTTTCAGGTTCTCCACTTACACCTAGAAAAGTGCTCTTGAATCTGCTCAAAAGAATTTCTCCAATTAGATTCAACAGCCTTCAAAATACATAGCTATAATTGAAATTCTCATGCAAAAATGTCACAGTGAGAGGTGAGTGGCCTTTTTTCCAGACCCCAATTTGGGCCACAATTGGCAGTTTAGCTGTAATAAGTCATTATTTAAATTTGTATTTTAAATTAAGTTTCATTCCAGGTTTTTACACAAAGATTCCAAGTGAGGAACTGAGAATGTCAGAAAATCTATTGGAAGAAGATCCTTTGATTTGCAGTTCCTTATTCTCTTGGGTATGAATTACATGAATGCTCATAAATGCAGGCTCACTGAAACTATTGTTTTTAAAACTGATTATCGCTCTCTCTAGGTGAGATTAAGAACATATTTCTGAGAAAACCAGCTATAAACATAATGAATCTTTATTTTGAAAACTTGATTTGTAACTTCTCCGTTTGTTTATGGCTAAAATTGTTATTATTTTAACAACAATTAATAGTTAATATATATTTTATAAAAAAATGACTTTATAAAAAGTTTTTTAAAAACTTTATTAAAAGTTTTTATAGCTCTTTTAATATTTCAAAGTGTTAGAAATTTGAAAAGAAACTCAGTGTGAAAATTTACCAAATTTATAAACTGCAAAACTAAGAAACACTACTGAAAGAATCAAGAATTAAAGACTGAGTTAGAGAGCTTGGAATCTGCAAGGTGAAGCTATTTGATTCTGCTTTTCCTGTTAAGCTCTAAGACTTGGCACCAGTGGAACTTAAATGTTTTTCATGGAAGCAGTCTCTTGTCTGGTGTTACTGATCCATCCCTAACTTCTGATATTTTTGTCTGATATCATGTCTGGATATTTTTTGCACCTTGGGATTCTCTGAAAATCCCAAACTGAGCTTATACGTAGGATGAGATTTAAAATTTATGTTTCAAGATAAAACCATTGAATAAAACCATTGCAAGACAGTAAAATATTATTTTTAGCACCACACTATTAAAGCACACTAAAGAAGTTATTTCTTTAAATTATAATCTATCTAAGGTTCATGCCACACAGCTATCTCACATAAGCCACTGGTTTTAGTCTGAAATATAAATATAAAATGAAATTTGGGAAATTTATGTGGAACAAATCAGTACCTACAGGAATTTTACTTACAGGACACTAATGCCAAATTTCAGCCTTCATGTTTGCAATACAATATACAAATTTGCTTTCAGCATATTCTCACCTGTACGTATAGTGATAGAAACACTTCTTTTACATGCCCCAATGAACAAAAAATGCTCCTGAATATGGAAATAACAAATTAACTGTGTTTACTTTTTTTCCTTGGTGTCAAGAACTGTTTCTTTCTCTGTAATTGTCACCAGGCTTCTAGGGAAAAGCAGGGAGGCAAGGGAGAAAGGCAGTCCAGAGCCAAGAAACTTGTGGCCACAGGGCACAATCTGTAAGGTCTCAGACCCACTTGCCAAGGGTTACACCGATGCACCTGACACAGCTGTGCAGGTAAACTGAGCCACAGCAAGTGATGACGCAGACCCAAGTGATTTGCTGGCACAGAGTAACATGAAATGAAATTAAATTGGAACTGAAAGTAAGGGGGATGAGGGAAGGGTTTCACAGTAATTTCAGAGCTGAATGTTAAAACCCAAAGACATTACAATGCAAGACTCGTAAGTGGAGTCAGCCAAACCTGAGTTAGGTATCACGTTTCTGCTGTTAGGAGCACCTTGTTGCAAACTTGACTCACAAAACACCTGCTGAACTCCTACAGTTTATAAACTGGCATATAAAGGGAAGCCAAGACTGGAGACTGTCCTCTCTGATGATTCGTGGGAAAGAACTTCTTCCTTTGGTTGCTGAACAGTAAGGAATAAAAATGCCTCAGACTACTTACAGCCATTATTAAATGTTTACTGAAAAGAACAATCCTCCTTGACCAACAGAACTAAGGATGTGAGCCACTTGACTGTAAACATCCAAAAACTAAATTACTACAGAGATTCTCTGGAAGCATGCATTTCAATGAAATTAACTGTTTCAGAGGGAAAACTTCTTTTTCCACAGCCACTACTTAGGACTGTCTCTGAAAAAAGCAGCTCCTACCAGAACCAGACAAATTCTCCTGTAAATGGTACATACAGAATGATACATACTCTTGTTACACCATGAGGACTTTTAGTTCTTTCCAAGGACCTGAGTTTCACTCTTTCTTCCTCTTCTTCCCCTTTAGCTTTCAACTGTTACCTCTAGTGAGAGGATGTCAAATAAAGTGTTGTTAAGTGCTGCAATTCACACAACTATTGCAATATATTATTTTAGGTTTTTTGGGGGATGATGATGGATTAGCAAAATATCAGCAAATAATAAAGGAAAAACTAAGGTATTATTTGTATAATTTTTCCTGTCAGTGTCCTCCCCACCCTTCAGGACAACAATAATTTTACAAACAAAAGATATAGAGAAGGACAGATACAAGCTCTACACATACTCTACACATACTTCTTTTTTTGCTTAGTCTTATAAAAAATTAGCAGGCAGTTACCCTTCCATCTCAAGCAAAATGTTTACATCTAATGAAACATTTTCAAATGTGTTGTTCTATTCCACAGCCATAAAGTGTTAATTTTTGTAAGCTTCTACTCTTATAGAAATAATGGCTTAATCACCACTAAATTTTTAATTGTGTACTTTACATTTTGAAGAACTTATTCTCAATTTAAAATTTCTCATTCACCTTGATCCTTTGACTTTTTGCCTCTTCTTCAGCTTCTTTTTTTTTTTTTTTTTTTTTGTAGATGCCATGGTGCTATAAAATATTGGAGTCTTTAAAGATAATTTTCTTCCTGTGCTCTCTGCTCAGAGCAGGTTTGCCTTTAAATATTTTACTGAGGCAGGTTTGAGGCATTGGAAACCTAAGATATCCTAGTCAACTGCCAAAGTATTTGCCTAGGCTTTAAATACATTATGCCTAGTGAACCCTAGTGTTGAAGTTTTTGTTCATTAGAACTTATGTGTATCATTTTCTTCATTAAGGATTAATTAATAGATTTATAACTTTATTAAGAGTTGAGTCCTTCCAGGGTAAAGAGTAAACTTTATCAAATTTGTATTTTTCAAGGACTTTTTTTCAGGAGGAGTGTGGAGGAGGAGTGATGAGAGGCTGTATCAATGTCTATAAACATCTGAAAGGAGGCTGTCAAGAGGATGGACCAGGCTCTGCTCAGTGCTGCCCAGCAATAGGACAAGAGTCAATGTGCAGAAACTGATGCATAGGAAGCTCCACCTGAACATGAGGAAAAACCTCTTTCCTGTGCAGTGACCAAGCACTGGAACATATTGCCGAAAGAGGTTGTGCAGTCTCCCTCACTGAAAATATTCAAGAACTGTCTGAATGCTACCCTGTGCAATGTGCTCTGATATGACCCTACCTGAGCAGGGAGGTTAGACCAGGTGACCCACTGTGGTCCCTTCCAACCTGACCCTCTCTGTGATTCTGTGCTTTAATGGTTTTTAAGAACTATGTTCTGTGCCATACTTGAAAGAAAATTCTTTTATTAGGGTGTCTTCACCACTGAATATGAACAAAAGACCCGTTCTATAAACAGGAAGAAGAAAACTACCCCAAGGACATTATTTATTAATAAGAAGAAAAACTAAACTTCCAAAAGGCATTCATGTCTCCTAATTTAAGAATTTGCCTTGGCAAAGACCAGATTAAATCTGTTTGTGTAACAGGGAAGGTGTTTGGCACATGCCAAGAAAGAAGGTGTACCCTAACTGACTTCTAGGTGCTTGATTTAGGGGTCTAAGAATGAAGTGGCATTGGGTCAGTGGAAAGAGATTCACATTTACAAGATATACAGAGCACAGGTAGATTGATTCACATCTTCTCTTTCCCTTCTCTTTCTCAGCTGTGGGGAAAGACTTGTAGTTTCAAATCTCAAATTAAACTCTCAACTCTGAAAACTCCTACTCATTTCAGATGCATTTCTAAAACTAAACAGAGAATAATAAACCTGTGCACCATAATTTGGTGTGCTAAACACATTAATTGATGCTTTCATAGGTCTTTTGATCTTTTCTTATACCTTCTTCCTTGTGACTTCAAAAGGCCCAACTAAATTAATGTGATAAGAACCTAGAGAACAATTAATCTCTCACAATTGGGAAATTCAGAAAAAATGCATTCAATCAAGCATTATCAAGCATTACTAAGCACTATGCTGAATATAATCTAATTATTATAGCTGTAGATTCCTGATGAATGAGTTGCTTACAGGCATTTTGAATAGCTCAGAAAACTCAAACAGGGTCTTGCAAACTTGAGATTTGTACCTGGAGTGGATTTCTGCCAGCATTACTTAAGGTACTGGAAATCTTCCCTAAGTACTATATTGTCACAGTTGCACTTCCCCAGACACAATACAGTGGTGTCCTTATGGCTTGAGGACACCATCCTCCTCCACATCACAGTGGAATTTAGCTTTGTCTAAGCTTAGAGAACTGTGCCCAGGTTTCTGTGGTGAATGGTCTGCTAGGGATACAGGAGGCAATGTTGTTTAGAAGATAAATTCTCCTGTCCTCAGGGATTTTAAATTCCCAGCTCACACCAGTAAGAGCTACTGAACTAAATAACTTTGTAGAATTGCAGCTTTCTTGCTGGAAAGAGATACTAGTGGAAAGAAATTTAAAAAAATCTTCCTGAATTCACTAAGGCAACTGATTTCCATAGGCCTGAAAAACATAAATCTCAAGTCCAGTGCTTCAGACTGTAAGCCAGCCCTGGCTTAATGTACCTCATGAAAAAATCCTGCAGCATGTTACCACAGAGTAATCAACATAAGAAGTCGATTACACTTAACACTTCCTTTGTATTTAGATAGTTGCTGGAAACAGAACACAAATTACGTGGACCCTGACCTGTTAAAGCATGGTGATTTTTACAGTTTATATATCTGTTTGAAATATACATCATTGTGTCCATAAATTACCAGTGAAAGAGATATGTTGCTAATCTACAGTGTGGTAGCTTTAAGTAATATATAAAGACATGACATAATTTTCTGGTGATTTGCATAAAGTATGTCTCCTTCACAAGAGTGGTGTCTGTGTAAACACTGAATCTTCCAACTTACATTATGTTTCTACAAAATGCAAATAATGCCAAAGTGTGATGTAGACAGACATGCCAGTGTAACCGGGAATAAGTAATCTCATCCATTTGTTACTACTTGTCTGGAAGTTACCTCTTTACAACTATTTTCTTACAACGTATTGCAAACAGATGTGGCTGCAGCACAGCCAAGGGGTCTTACATACATGAGACAAAACAAAGTGGGGAGTATGCTTTGATTTGAATAAATGAAGGACCTTTGCTAATGGCAAGTTGTAAATAACTGATACTGTAGCCTGATTTTGCTTTTGCTTTTCAACAATTCCTGTAAGGTCCCTTCATTCTGCTAGCCAGCTCTTTTCTACAGTGTTTTATGGCTCTTAAGTTGCAGGCTGGCGAGCATCTCAACCAGAACACCACCACTTTGTCATTCCAATATCTGTGTAGCTACTTGTTTTGGATATCTCAAAGGTGTGATAATCTCTACTATAATTTTTGAATAATGATGGAAATACACTCAGGAAAGCAGTCTTACTCCAACTTCCACATAAACACTTGCAAAATTAAAGAAATATTGCTATGCTTTAAGAGGCCAAAGCTCCAAAGAAAGTAACTCACTTCTTTAAAGCCACTTACAAAATAAATAGCACAAATCTAATGAATAAAGATGGGGAAAGAGACAAAGATTGATATGTACAGAATACATATTTGTCCCTTTCTGACATGGTTATGAAATGGAACAGAAACTGGGATAAACACCACTTTTAATGCCTTTTTTTGCAAAATTATTTTTACCTACCAAATCATAAAATAAGAAATAGGGCAACAGTTTTCAGTCTTATTGGAAAGAGTTTCTCATTTCCCCTCTTCTCATGTATGAATGTTGACAAAAGATATTAAAGAGAAACACTGAGAACACAGTGCTGAAGACATAATGGTATATACAAGATATGGAAGGTTGCACAACAAATTTTATCTTGTTTGGATGATATTTGCATAATACCAGGAGAACATTCTGCATTCCAGAAATTAATTGCTATTCATGCAGTTTTATTTATTACTCCATGTTCTGTAGTGAGAGAAATGGAGTTATTCATCAAACTGAGGGACTATCACAATATGACTGAGGCTTTAGTTAGAATCTGAAAATCTGAGATGGAAGGGATGAAATGATGAGCAAATATTAAGACTAAGCAAGTCACCAAAAACTGAAGGTTAAGGTAGAATCTAAACATGTTGTGTACCTACTGTGACATGCTAAACACCCTATTCTTGTAAATGGCTGTGGGAACTGCGCAGAAGTATCTAGTAATCTAGGATGTAGATTAAGTTCTTTATATCTAGTAAATTTTGTAAATAGTCCTTTTATTTCCTCAGCAACCTTTTTTATAGACTTTCCTTCAACATATGTCTTGAAAATTTCTTAATCAGTCTCCCTCAGAAAAACAGAACTAAGCAACAATTTCCCACTTGTTGAAGTTTTCTGAAATAATCTACACAATGACCTAAAATCACCTTTAATATATACAAACGGGTAAAGGAAGAAAGAAGAAATAAGTGACTTAAGGACAGCAAGGCTGCAAATTATATATATGTTCCTAAATGTCAACTAATTGCAAGCTACAGGGTGTTCAAGTACATTAAAATGTCATTTCAAGGTGTACAGAGCTAAGGAATTTTCACCAAAAAAAAATATTCTTCAGAAGATTTTAGCTAAGCTAGGTGTTTAAGCATGGAAATACCTAAAAACAATAAATACCACGGATCGGTATAGACTAACAATTTCCATGTACATTCACAGCATCTGCATGTAGACCAGACAACTCCCATGTCATCACCATCTGAAACTGTTTTTTCACCATACATTATCTGTCCAAATAGCAGGCAGTGTGTTTTTTCTGTTGTACCTATGGTTCACCAGTCACTGATTTGAACCACAGTGATTATTGACACATCTGGCTATGAACAAGCTATACCTTTATGAACATTTGAAGTTGTCATAGTGAAATCAAAAAATGTCTTTTGCACTAGAAAATGCATCTAATTTACTAGTTGAGGGACAGGTAAAAATAATTCTTAACATAAGCAAACTGTGTATTTTTGAAAAGTGAAACAGTTACATAGATATTTCATCTTTTCAAAGGATTTCCTTTCAAAGACAGCACATTTAGAAATGAAGATAACACTTACATGTTTTCTGGTAGGGACTAAATTTAGAAAACACATGTGATTTTTCCAAACATAGTATGGTTGTTCACTATTTTCTCCTCTCTTTGAGCTGGGAATATGACCTGATCTGTACCACTTCCTTATACAAAGTTCTAGTCTACGTCTTCCAAATTAATATTACCTAACCTAGCCTGCCTTGCTATATCTTTGTCCTTCTAGTGGTGATCAAGTTTTATTAGTTAAAGGTTCTGCGCTTCACCATGGGTGAAACAGCTTTCTTATGATACAACTCTTCAGATGTCGGTAGATTTCAGCTGAAGTGGCCTGTAGGGAAACTCAGAGTAAACTTAAAAGTCTGTGGAAATCTATAACATCAAATCTTTGTTTCATGTCCATACTGCATTACTTTTGTTGCAGAAGGAATTTACCATAGAAATTCTCAAGTAGTGTTAGCCTATCCTCACTTCCGTTTTTTTAAAAGAAGATACTTTAGGCATCCTAACAATGATTACATTGTGGTTTGAGAGCTTTCCAAAGCACATGAATTCTGAAAAAATAAAAGCTTTATCTTTTTTTATTCCTGTTTTTGCAATTGTTTGTTCCTATCATTTTCAGACCTTTTTTTTTATTTCATAGCAGAAGACAAGATATATTAACTGTCACCTGCAATAGAAAACACAAAGTAAATCACAGATAGAAATGGTTTATAACAATTATTCAAGTGTCAGATAGGGAATAAGCCATGAGTAGGTGGTAGCAAATGTGAAGAGAACTTTATTCTTTGAAAGAAATACAAAAAACCTGCCACACTGAACATTTTTAATATTCCTGCCATTCTTATGTATAAAATAAAATTATCCAAGTGCAGTGAAAGTATCCTGTAACCGACAAAAATTACCAGTTGTTCCTGGCTATCATGTTGTTTTTAGTTCTTTTATTCATTTATCTGACAGATACTTCTCCTGTTTTGCAAGTTACCATACAGAGACAGTTCAGCTTTCCAACTGGAAAATCGGATTAAATTAATCAGGAAATAAATATGATAGTTCAAGACCCCTATGACCATTAAATTTGGCAGAAGTTCACAGTGCATAGAAGTCATATGCTTATATATTACTGATGAATATTCTAATCCTATCTGAATATAATGCTAATCTGAATGCTTATTTTAAAAGATTTTATTGCACTACAGCACAGATTGCTACTAAATGAATCCTTGACTAAATCATCAGGCAGCAACTTAGATTGCAAAAGTGTGAGAAAAGAATCATGGTTTGATTCAATCTAGTGTCACATTTGATATAATAAATATTTAAGAATGAGAGAGGTCCATTGTCCATATGTGTACAGTGCTCTGTGCACTATAATCAACATGAGAAAAAATCTAGTCAGTAAAATTCCCATGGTGAGGTAATAAAAGTGTTTGCTAAGTAGTTTTTAAAGATTACAGGGAACTGCAGGAGATGTCGGTGCAAACAATGCAGCCACACTGTGATGGGTTGGTTCAAACAGGGAACTATCTGTGTGCACCACCAGCTTCATTGCCTCACACAGAACACAATGCCTTTAAGCCACTCACCTCAGAAAGGGGGAGAAGCCTCCTGCTACAGAAGTGTAATCCAACCAGAGCTACCATCTCTCAGATCATAGAAAATAATGTAATAGTCAACTTTTTACCTTTAGCCAATCCTCTAACCTGATTGTGCAGAGCTGTGCCTGAAGTTAGTTCAGGATTTTTCCTCCCACCATGCAAGAACCACCCATTAAGCAGACAAAGAATTCAGGTTTCCAACCATGCCTCTGCCACAATTTATAAGCAGTGGCTGGTAGTGCAGATTGGTTCAGTGGAAGCATTCACAAGGATATCACAGAGCTGAAGCCTGCCTAGCCTGGCGGCACAGAAGTTGTGTAAGTCCTCCTCTGGTGCTATAGCCACCTGGTCCTAAAGTGCTGTAACAGGAGATGTGACAAGGGCTACAGATCAAGTCAGCCCAAACTCCTCATGGGGATTCTTGTTTCCTTTAATTCCTCCAACACACTGGAGGGTGAGATGGACATAAGGCAAGCCTGGCACATACTTTGCTATGTTAAAATTCATATCTCAATTTACCAAGAGTCATCCTTCCTGTAGGTTTTACCTTTCCTGTACACTTGAAATTATCTCAAAGCAAGGGCACACTGCAAACTATCTGCTGCAAGCTTTTGCTGAATTGTGAATCACTCAAGAGTGCTCCTGGCTAAGCAGTGTTAAGGGTAATGATATTGTGGTGCAGAAAAGTAGTTAGAACTTGTAACAAAAAGAATATTGAGCTTTCCATAGAAAAGGAGATTTTTTCATTGTATTTATAGCAAGATGAAAGTCTCTACTGGCACATAAGTCATTTTTTGCAAAACACTTATTCATAACACTCCTTCCGCAGTACATCAGTTTAATCTGTTACAAAAGCTTGGTTTAGACTTTCTGCAGGAAACACAGTAAATTATAAACAATCCCACTTCAACTCTATCCCAGTGCTATGGTGCAGCCAGCTGCGCTAATATTTACCATATTAAAACTGTTAACTGACAGATAGTCTAATCCATTCTGGCAACTGATGCATGTAAACTCTTGAATTAGGGGAAAACATGTTTGAGAAAATTCCTTCCAACATGTTCATCTGGTACGAACTCTTTCTTCCCTCTTTTCCCTTCACTGACTAAAGGCCTGTTCCATATTAAAACACGTTCTGTGTTATTAGAGTTCTTAAGTCTGGACCAGAAGCCTCTGAGTGCTAATGGTAATCTCTGCATCTTTGCAACCCTAATTCAAAGATTCAGAAAAGCTACTTTTCTAACACAGAACTTTTTGGTATCTGTTACTATGTTAATGTTGGTTTGTTATACTAAACTGCCCCCTTGTGTTTTTTGACTTGAAGCAAACACATTCCTATGTGCAAATTGAAGAGGTTCATGACAGATAAATTTTTTTGAAAAAATATGTTAGCACCCTTTGAAAACAGCACTAAATCTTGGTCTGTGAACAAAAGCAGTTATTCTATGTGGGGTTTTATATAAATATTTTTATACTAGCAAGAAGCAGTGCTTAGGAATGACAAAGTATTTTGAAGCTTGACAATGCAAAAATTATCAAGATAATATACTGTCCCTTAAAGTAGGGGAGAAAATGGTCAACAGTATGATAGGATGAGGGTCCATTTGAATGAAATAAATAAATTTCCATCAAAAGACATAAGCTTCTCCTTCTGCAGATCAATATCACATTATTTAGAAGATTAAATATGTTCGGTGAATACCACACCTGAACTAATCTCAAAGCCAAACTTTTAGTAAAATTTCTGCTAGATAACAAGATATATTTGAATGGAAAGTAAAACCAGAACTATCACAACATACCCTCTGTCAATGAGAAAACACATGAACTTAAATTGATGAATCAATTCAAGTGAAAAGAAATCAGAATAACCTCTCTGAATCCTCATTTTTAAAATATGGACAAAAAAAGCCCTTTACATTCCTGGATGAGATGTGATTGAGAAGTACTGTTTGAAAACCAGTTCCCTTATTGTTCAGTACCAAAAATTAACATCGAACAAGAGAGAAGTTTGTTCATGTGCACCAAAAGTGACAGAAAGATAAAATGGCAGTTACTGACTCCCTATTCAGTCAAGAGAGAATTTTCAACTTTTCCTGTGGAACTTTATAAATAAACTCTGAAAAGTCTGGTTATAGGAAATATTCTCTATATTTCCCTTAAAAAAGCAAGGGAAATCAGAATGATAAGTGCAATGTGCAACAGGGGTGGAGGTTTTTTTATGGATTCTCATCTGCAACCTTCAGTGAGGAACACTTCCAGTGGGATAAAATAGGTAATAATAATATTTACTAGTGGTAGGTTTTGGTTAAATTCCAAGCCAAATTCAAAGTATTTCACACATTTCAGGGATGCTTCAAAAAAGAAAAAGGAACTGTCTTCCTTTGGCAATGTGATTTCAATAATGCCCTTGTGCCACAATATAATGCAAAGGCTTAAATTTAATGATGAGACAGACAACAGGTCTGTCTGGGTGCAATGAGTGAAGAATACTACTCACCTATCTTCAGCACTTTCCTCCCAATTATATTCCATGTGGAATCATGTTTAGAAGAGATAGAAATTTTCATTTTCTTTTTGGAATATGACTCCCTAAAAACATTCAATATTTTGCAATTTCTGTGCCCTAACACTGGTGCCAGTGAAGCTCTTCATGTGAATAACTGTTCATCAGGATGAAGGCGGAATCAATGTTCACATCAACCAGAACTCACAGTGAGACAGGCAAACTTTGTATTTGGAAAAAAGATTTTAAGTCAAGACTAGAAATTATGGTAAATACAGTCATATGTTAAGCTAACACTGGAATATATATTGTGCAGCAAAGCATAAGCTATGAGCTATCATATATAGCATGAGCTACATACGATTACCAAGGAAAAAAGTAGTCTCTCACCAGTGAAAAGCATTAAACATGTAGTTCTGTAAGAATAACAGCATCCTAAAATAATTCTGACTATGATACTTTGTCCTTCTAACCAAATAGGAAAGCTTATAGGATTAAATTCAGTAGAATTCATATATTAAAATTTCATTTGAGCCAATTTTTAAAAAATAGCTGCCTTGCAAAACAAAAATAATTCTTTGGCTTTCTTGATAAGAAAAGAGCAGAAATCTAAAGGTTACATCTTAATTTAAATTACATTTGCCCATATTTTGATTTTTCATCTATATTTTTTAATGTAATGATAGAATATTTGCTTTGCATCATGCCCCAGACTTTGCATTTGCACATCCCTCAAGGACATTGTGGGGAGAAGAAAAGGCAAGAAAAGGCATAAATTATAAATGCAGTCTTTGCCACAAGCTGAACTTATTTATCTCAGCAGATGAAAAAATTTAGATCATTTGATATGTTCCCCAGCAATTAAACGTGAGGATTGAGCCTTAGTCAAGTGCAAGGAGCAAGGGAGGTTCAGCATCATTGTAACCCTGCCATGGCAGATGCACTGCAAGCAGAAGGCAATGTGACTGATGTACAGTAACCTGAAGAATCAGCAATGGATTGGGTATGATTTTACCAGACAAATCTCCAAATATTTCAGCACTTCCATGCATTTTTCCAGATTTGTAGACTGTGACAGGGAGATATTTTCCATGGAACTCCATTAATCCCAGAGAAGCTGAGTATTGAGTTTTCTGCAAGTTGCAGTCTTTTCCAGGTTGTTTCTGCTGTTTCTGACCTTGCAATAAACTCAGTGACAATGAGTTAAGAAGAGAGTGTAACCCGAGGGAAAGAAGAGGTTTTCAGCCTCCTCTAGGAAAGGCAGATAGATGGCTGGCTGACACAGGCAGGTCACAGAGTGTAGTGCAGTGTACTGCAGCAGGAAAGGTGTCACAGAAGGAATAAGCTATCTTTCAATGCTGGGTACACGAATGAAAACCTTCAGGCTTAAATGGGCATGGGTTAGACTCAGGAGAAAATTTCAGTGAAAGAAAATGTGGTTTATTGGCACATCTAATGGTACAAGGCTATTGCAGGTAATTGGCGAGTAAGAGCCAGGTGGAACAGTGGTGGAATGATTCTAGTAGGTGGGGGACTGAAAGAGACATCAAAGAACAGAGAGCTGGGTCTACCATAAACTAGTGTCTGCCTCTCATCTTAAAATGTTAGGACACTTTTTGATTCTGTATGAGAAGATATGGCAGAATCCAGCATATTGATATAGTTTCTCTTCAAAATTATTATCACTCAAGTTTTCCCATTGCATTACCATTCTGCTTTCCCATTTCAATCACTGTCATTCACATAATAAGCAAAAGTAGTGAGATATGATAAGACAGGAATGGGTGCATAAAGAACAGTCTGTGAACTGAAGACCTAAAGGGGTATTTTGGGAACCAGCTATTTGCAGTGCACTGTGCACACACTACTGAATGTTTCACTTTTATGACAGATCAATTGCATACACCTTTTACCAGTCTGACTCATCTGGGCCTTCTGAAGACCGTGTTTGTAAAACTCACTTTAGCACAGTGAACGAGAAATAAATACTGGAGTGGATGGTCTCTGGCCAAGTTGTTCCAAGAGATCTTTTGAGATTTAGCTACATTTAGAGGGAACAATCTAATTCTTACACCACAGTAAGGAGTGAAAAATGACAGCATTATGCAGTCACATTAGTGCTGAATTTTATCTCTAGTATCTAGACTTGATTAGATATTCTTTGGCATGTAATTTGACAGAAAAATATTTTGGTGCTACTACAGGGAGAAAAGAAAAAAAAAAGTGTTCTAGGGAATTGGAATACAGTTAATCAAGAATCTTTTTTCTCTCTGTCAATCATGAAGGAAAAAAAAGAAGACAGAAGTACTAGCTGTACTGACACATAAGGAGCTTTAGAAACTGGAATATTATATAACAATAATTCCAACTCATATAAAAAAAAGGAAAGACAGTAACAAACCTTGAGAGAAGAAAGACATAATATTGTCCAAAAAAAACCCCCAGAGCTCACAATTAGAACATGGAAATCATTGGATACATACTGACAAACAAGGAAGATAATTTAAAATTCATCTCATTCCAAGAGTCATAGCACAAACTACTTTGGTATTTTTTCCTTACTCAAACAGTAAAACAGAAAACATTAACTTACAGTCACAGGTATGATCTACATTTTAGGATGAGAAATATATGTCTGTAGAATCAGGAATTACAGGAGAATCTCATTTGTTATTTGATTGACTTTATTCAAGCTTCTACCCTCTCCAGTCTGCATTCCTCCCCTTTCACAGCCAAAAAGATCTTGTACAGGACCACTCTATACATCATCTTTTTCCAATGTGCATTTTCAGAGTCCCATAACTAACTTGGTGTCTGAAAATTTACTGCAATTTCATAGCTGAAAATTAACTCAGTATTAAAAATAATTTTTTCCCCCTCTAAATAATTCCCAGAACATGTCTGTGGTTGCAGTTTTTTTCCTCATCTTTAACCCACCTTTTGCAATAGCATTAGGAGTAGCTAGCTATTATCAACAGCTCCTCATTTAGATTAGGAGCCACTATATAATGGCAAAGAGCTCTGATTTGATAATATTGTGCAAAAATATTAACTCCCTTGTAATGTTCTGGTCCTACCTGTTCTGGTAGTCAGGGGCAGTGCTGGAAATTTTCTTCAGTTTATGCTCCAGCCTATCCTAAAGATCTGACATTGTGAACACATTTCTGTTCCTTTACTGTCTGCTAAAACCACAAGACAATCTCCAAGTTTATCCTGTTAAGAGAAACACATCAGAACCAAGCTGATTAACCATTTTATCACAGGATGACACCTAGTAAATTTCATGGTACTCTTAGATGGCTCTGAAGGAGAATCTACAAAACCCTTCTACATAATCACAGTAACTTCCTTAAAATCACCACCCATAGGTATTTTCACTCTGCAGTAAGTAAGGGGTGTCTACTTTTCAGGCAGCATGGACAATGCCAGAGGGAAAAAGAGAGTAAGTAGGTAGCCAGTAGGAAAACGGATCAGGCATAGCAATTCCAAGGCCAGGAGCCTATTAGGGTTGGGTATATCTTAGCAGAATAAGCAAGGATGAGATGATCTGCCCAAGAAGGGGAAAATCAGACCTTGTGCTGATTTCACTGGGAGGATCTTTTTGCTTCTGAGGGAAGGGACTGTGGGAATGGGTGAGGACAAAAGCAACAGGTTTGGGCATCACCCAAAGCTGCAATGTGGTGGCAGGGGGGCTGCAAGTTTGCTCTGTCACAGCATACTTCCTTCCCTTCCCATCCATCAGGAGCCATCTGGCAGGAGGAGCCATCTCCCAAGGAAATGATATCTGTGCACTAACATGTACACCAGGCACTGAAATGGAGTGCTTCTTTGTCTTGTTAAATAGTCCTGTCTCAATATCCTCATCTTGTTCTGGAAAATTATAGTTCTTTTCTCTGATTATACCTTTCTTGTATCTTTTCACTGTGCTCAAAGCTGTCTTGATGGCAGTAGCTCAGCTACTCATGTCATTCCTTTCTGCAGGCAAAATATCCTCTCATCTTTGTCAGTCACTTTTCCTGCCTGTGCTGTGCAAGACTTCCATCACTGGATTATTCCAGCTAATTTCCAGCTAAATTTTAATCTATGTTTAGAATGAATGCATATTCTTATTACACACTGCTCACAAAAATTGGAAACACCCTTACATGGTTACAGTGAAGGAAATGCCAGAGTGGTAATGCAATTATATTTGAGACATTGGACTGGAAAAAATATAAATTCATTACGTCAATTTTCTACATTTGCACCACTTTTGCTTAATCATAAGGTCAGCATTACTGGGCCAGAATACTTTGCATTTCTAAACTGATATTTAAAAGTGTTCCCAGTCTAAATTACAGTTATTTTTGTATATTTTATTTTGATTTTTACCTGTATGTAGTATCACTGTCCTTTAGTGAATTCCAAAGAAGACTATAAATAGAGGCAGTCAGATACATTTCTTTTTCCTGCACAAGTAAACTCTAGCCATGGGCCAGCTATTAGGAAATTCTCTCTTTCATTTTCCTCCCTTAAAATCCATTGCTCTTGAACCCTGAAAAAATTTCAAAATATTATAGGCACTGTTCACTTCTTGATAAAGGACTCTGTGTAGGTTCCATCAAGCAGTTGTGTCCATTGAAAGACTTTGCATTTTCAAGTAGCGGTAAGACAAGCTACCAGAAGGACAGTTCATTTGAGAGAAGTTGGAAAGCAGACTTTTCTTGTTATTAATAAACTAATGGCATAAAGGTCACTGAATCCATTAGAAATGCTATAGCCTCAGTGGAGCAGTTCTGCTAATTGGGTTGTTGATGTGGGGTCCCAGATTCCCCAGACCTCTCTGCACAGGAGACCATGTGCTGTGTTGAGAATCTCATTGAAAGCACTTCTCCCTCCTACAAGGAGAATGGACTTTAACAGCAGGTTAGGATGAGGGTTAAAACAGCTCAGTAGTGTAAAAGACAGCTACTGAAAAGGAATATGCTTTTAGGTAGCTTATTAGTAACCGACCAAAGAAAGAGGGATTCAAAGGAGCTGTAGTGCCGGCTGCAGATCGGGCTCTGGGAGGGGAGCCCAAGGCAAGAGGCTTGAATTGCCCTTAGCATGACAAAGGGCCGCGGGTGGCCCAGCCAGGTGACACTCAGAGACACATCAGGAGCTGAAGACTCCAGACTTTCACATCCTTAGACTCTGAGGGTATAAAAGCCCAGGTTTTCCTTTGTTCAGGGGTCCCTCCTTGGACCCAGCTCAAGCTGTGACTTTGTTATTGCTCCATGATTAAATTATTTAAGGACCTGGATATCTGAGACTGGACAAGGAAACCTGGATTTGAGCTGGTTAAGAAGACCTGGTGTGACTGTGTGAGTGCAGGGGTGCAGCTGCAAAGGGGCCTCGATCCTCAGGGAGTGTGGCTGTGAGTGCTGGAGTCAGGCTGCTGAATGGCCAGGCGGAGAAGGCTCCTTAACACAAATACTGATGTGGAGGTTGCCAATAGGTAATCCTTAAGGTCCCTTCCAACCCAGAACATTCTACCATTCTATGGCTCCATGACTGATCTTATTCAAAGACTAGCCTTGCTGAAACAAAACTGAAATTATTAGCAGAGCAACTTCTTCCCTGGGTAGTCATTTCAGAGGGTTCTGATGTCTTATGAACTGCTTCATAACCAGAAGGCAAGAGCTGGGATTTACCTCTCCTGACAGAAGAAGTCAATGTACCGAAGAGTGCGGAGGCAGAGCAGCATGCTTTCCAGCCATAATTGTGATGCTGGGTTTGGAGCAGTTCCTTCAAATTCATCTCATTTTCACTGTTCCTAAAGGGATAATACTTAGTAAATTTTCTGTTCTCTTTCTTTCCATTTCAAGCACTACTTATTTACAGGTTGAGAATGCTTCATATTATTAAACATAAAGAGAGCAGGGGAGCCTATCCTTCACTCTTTGAAAATTATTTGATAGTGCAGTATTTAATAGTGGAGATGTTATTTAGACAGAGTGTGGATTACTTCAGTTGCAAAGAAATGCATTCAGTTAATTACAAATATTTGTGCTGATCTTTGAAACAAAAGGCATTAATGCATTTTGAATTAAATGAAAAATTGCATTTTTATAGATTCTTAAAATACTGCAAAAAAGAGCTCTTGAATTCAAAGTAAACAAATACTGCAGCATAAACCAAATGAAGATAAAATTTTATTTCACAGTTCAGAGCACTGTATCCAATAACTGTTTCCAAAAAAACTTTTGCATAGATGAAAATAAAAAACAAGAGATTGGAAAAGAGGAAGATATTAATAAACAAAGGTACAAATATATTGTGACATGTGAATTTTTATGTTGTTGATTGGACTGAAATAAGCCACTGAAAAAAACCACAGTATGAGAGTAAGGAGATGTTACCTTGCTGCATTTCCTGAAATCCAAAAGCCATTGAAATTTTATTGCAGAGTCTGTCCTCAGTAATAGTCTTATCCAAAATTTGGTGTACAGCAAACTACAGTAAATAAATTAGGGACCTATTAATGACATCATATTTCAGAAGCTTTTAAATCACATCCTCTTTCTGTCAGACTCTTTAATATCAGGAACTTCTTCCATATTTTATTTCTGTACTTCACAGTCAGGAATACAGGGTGTAAGAAAAAGAGACTTGTTGCTTTTAGGTTGGTAGAATAGAATAGAATAGAATAGAATAGAATAGAATAGAATAGAATAGAATAGAATAGAATAGAATAGAATAGAA
>VZUI01050626.1:0-17741 GCA_013401135.1 Cettia cetti | reverse complement strand
CCCCCCCCGCCCCCCCCCCCCAACCCTCAGCCAGCTATGGTGGGACGGGGACAGGCTGGTGGCAAGATGCCGAAGGGGAGAGACGCTGCTGGCGGAGCTTAGAGAGGCAGGTGGAAGCAAACGGCAGCAGGATGTGACCCCGCAGCCTCCTGCCTGCGGTGAAGTCCCAGCCAGAGGCCAGGGGGCCTTTGTCCACTCCTCTGCCAGGACTCGCCCCGGTCCATGGTGTCCCTTGGACCCGAAAGCGAATGTGCCGAGGACTGGGTCTCGTCCCATAGAGGGCACCCGAGGGTGTAACCCCACTCCTGGGCCTCGCAGTGAGTCGGTTCCCCCACCGCTGCGGGCACGCGATTGGGTCCAGCCAATGCTGCAGGACTGGGGGCATCAGCACGCAGGACCAAGCGTGGGGACAAACACCTCGAGGAGGGGACAATTGGTGGGTGCAGGGATGCACCCCGCACTTCAGCCTCTCCAGCCATCTATTGGAATGCCCGTTGGTGACATTGGGGTGCCTGGCTCTGCCCCAGAGAGGGAGGTGGGGGGGAAGGATTTTTATTTCATTTCCATATCCCGCCTCCCTATTTTTAGCCTTCAGGGTTTTGTTCCAGGCTGGCTGTTTACTGAAAGAAGCATTTCCAACCTCCCTTGTCTCCAAGCAACCAGGTGTGCCAGCTCCCATGGAACCAGCCTCACCCTATAGATCTATAGGGCTGGGGCACCTGTGCTAACGTTATCTCCAAGATGGGGAACCCTGTCTAACCTTAGCACCCACCCCTCCGGACCCTATAGATCTACAGCTCCTGTCTCTGTGCTGGCATCTCTGGGTCAGGGAGGGGACCCTGGTCCCATAGGGTGACGAGGGCCAGTGGGAAGTTTGGGGGGTATGCTGGAGGTTTTTTAGGGGGATGCAGGGATGCAGGGATGCAGGTGAGGCGAGCAGGCCGCCTTCCCCCCAGCAGCGCGAGCGAGAGTGCGTGGGAAGGAGTTAGACAAAGCCTGAGCCCGGGAGCAGAGGCAAGCGCTGCCGGGAGCTAGACGGGGCCGTTCTTCCCTCCCCGTCCTCCCCCACCCTCGGGCGAGGGGCACTCGGGAGCCATCCCGCCACGCTGGCACGTTGTCCCGGTCCCTGGGGCTGACTGGGGTGCAGCCCCGTCCCCGGTAATGCCCGGGAGGGAAGCGGCCGTCTCCATCACCAGGTAGGAGGGGGACTGGGCTCTGTGTTGTCGTCACCCTCACCCACGGGACCCGCGCTGAGGTTTGGGATCCCCCGAGTCTGCCGGTCCCGGCTGCGTGTCCTGCTGTGCCCGAGTGCATCGGGGAGTGCCGGGATGCTGGTCCCCGGGGCACGCGGGGTGGTGATGCTGTGGGTACCGGGGGGGGGGGGGGGGGCCTCGGGGGGCTCCCAGGGCAGGCCCTGGTGGTGACAGCGGTGGCACCGGGGGACATGCGGTGTGCCGGCACCCCTGCTCCCCGCGCGGCAGCCGGCTGTCCGTCGCCTCCCCACCGCTGCTGGGGGTGCCGGGGCGGGCGGCAGCCGGAGGGAGCGGCCCGGGGCACGGTACCGCCCCCGCCGCCGCCGCCCCACGCATGCTCGCCGCCGCTGCCGCCGCCGCGCCGAGCCGAGCCGAGCGGGACGGGACCGGACGGGACGGGACAGGACGGGACCGGGAGGGACGATCCGCCGCAGGTACCGGCGGCCCCGGGGTGCACGTGGCGGGACCGGGCCGGGCGCTGCCGTCGCCCTCTCTGTACCGGCACCCCCGCGGGGGGGGGCGGGTGTGGGTTGCAGCCCCGGGACGAGCGGCGGGGGCGGGTCGGCCTCCCCCGGCCGGGGCTGCCGCGGGGGCGGCTTTGTCCGGGGCTCGGCCGGCGAAGCGGGGCCGGGGCGTGCACACGCGTGTCCGTGCGTGCGGGTGTGCCCGTGGCCATGTGCCGGCGTGTGCGTGCCCGTGCGTGTGCACACGCGTGTGCCGGGGCTCGCAGCTCCTTCGCGGAGCATCAGTACCGGGCACGGCGCCGCAGCCCCGCGGGATCGGGATGCTGCCGGGGCAGGTCGGGGTGCGGGGCGGCGCGGCCCTCCGGGGATCGGGGTGCTGCGTGGGAACCTACAGACCCGGCGGGGGCCATCGCCTCCGGGCTCTGCGCTGGTGGGGGGCGTCGGTGACCGCTTGGTCGCCGCTCCTGTCGCCTCCCTTAGAGGAAACTCTGCTCCGGTTGCGTCTGCTCGGCTCTGCCCTTCTCGGGACCCACGAGCGGCCGTGTCCGGAGGCGTGGAGTGCCCCACACCTGCGGGACGCATGTGCTCCCAGCTCTGCAGGGGCTTCCTGGCATTGCCCGAGCTGGGGGGCTCCTGGAATCTTTGGGGCTTCCTGCCCCAGGTTTGGGGCAATCGGGTGACGCTGGACAGTGTTTCCCTCATGTGGAGAGGGAAGGGCTTGGGCTGCCCCGTGCTCCTGCCCTTCTTTGCAGCCTCCCTTGGACTCCAGGCCCAGCTTGCTCTTGCCCCTCACTGCGCCCTGCTTCCCACTGACAGGAGGGGACTGCTGAGCCCCCCGGTTCTCAACCTGGTGCCCAGGACCATTCTCCGGCTAACACTCTCTCTGCAGGGGTGCCTGCACCGTGTCCCCCGCTCCACCAGTCACAGCAGCCCCTGGATCCTGCTCCCGGTCCTGCTGCACTGGGAGAAGGCTGACTTTTACGGTAGGCAGCTGACACTGTTCCTCCCTTCCCATGTGCCTGGGCACCTTGTGCCACCACACAGGCTGTGCCAGGGACAGTGAGTGCTCCAGGTGCCACCCAACCTGTTGTCATGGGTGGCATGGAGAAGAACAGCCGGCAGCTGAGATGTCCTGGGGATCCACGTGCTGCCTGTTCCTCACTGCCCCATCCTCTCTCTTGCAGACCCGTGGCGGGACTGGCATGGGAGAAGCCTTCCCTGGGCATGGGCAGCGCTAAGGAGCCCGAGGGGCTGCAGGTGCTGAGCCGCCAGGCCAGGGCTGAGGACGCCTGTGAGCCCAGTGCCAGCTCCCCTGGCTGCCCAGGCGCAGGCGAGTGCCTGCCTGGCTCCAGCTGTGCTGCAGGAGCCCGTGCCATGAGGACCTGCTGCGTGGCTGAGGCAGACTCTCACGGCACAAAGGCCAGCTCAGTGGCAGACAAGAAGGTGCCATCACCAGCAGGACCAGCTCCTGGCACACTTCTCCAGGACACCAGCACACAGCAGAGTGTGGCAGTAGCAAGAGGGAGCTGCGGAGGATCAAGTGGTGTTGCCCCTGCCTGTGGTCCCACAGGGATGGGGGTCCCCAACACCCAGAAGGAGGATGCAGCCCCCACTTCCCCTGTGCCCGATCCCTGCCTCCAGGCAACCAACAAAGACACGGGGAGCACACCTGCTCTTGCCAAACACGTGGCATTTGTGGAGCCCGCTGCAAGCATCGGGACAGCTGAGCTTCCAAGCCAGGAGCAGCCCCAGGAGAGCAAAGGGACATCCCTGGGTGCTGCTCCCCAGACAAAGAGCAGTGAGGCTCCTAAGCATCCCCAGGGAGGCACAGCAGACCCTCCCAGCACCAGCACTGTGGGGACTGGGGGTCGAAGTGAGGCAGGACCAAGCTCCACTGCTCCGGGCCAGGGCAAAGCCGAGGGGAGCTCAGCCCGGGATGCGTGTGCTGGGAGCAGCCAGCAGCGCCAAACAGCCAAGCAGCTCTGTGAATCCTACTCCTTTGAAGTGACCCCACCCCAGGATGCTGGGACACAAGACATGGGGACACAAGTGGACAGCCGTGTGTCCCTGGTGTCGGTGGCCTTAAGCCCCATGAGCCCCCCATGTGGGGCTGCTGCCTTCACCTTCCCCAAGAGAGAGACGGCCTCCGCAGTGCAACGCCTCGAGCCCTCCAAGAAGGACGCGGAGATGCAGGTGTCCATGCCTGTGGAGACCCGCTCGGTGGCCACTGGGCCGATGACACCGGTGGCCAAGTCCCCGCAGACCACGTATCCTGAGGTGCAGGTGAAGGGGACGGTGCCGGAGGTGGTGGAGGAGGAGCCTCCGGAGCCCATCCGGGAGGTGAGCTGGGATGAGAAGGGGATGACGTGGGAGGTGTATGGGGCCTCCATGGAGGTGGAGGTCCTGGGCATGGCCATCCAAAAGCATCTGGAGAAGCAGATTGAGGAACACGGGCGGCAGGTGGTGGTGACCCCGCAGGCCACCCGCAGCGGCTCTGTCAAGGGAGGGCCCCGCAAGGGCGAGGCCAAGAGGCAGCCCAGCGTCTTTCGGGCTCTGCTGCAGAACGTCCGGCGGCCCCGGTGCTGCTCCCGCGCTGGCCCTGCCATGGAGTGAGTTGCTGCCTGCACTGGCAGGGTGGGGGTGCCGCGGGGCTTCTCAGAAAAAGTGGAGATGGGTCCCTGCCCTGGCGTCCTGAGACACCCAGTGCCAGTGTGCAGGGCTGTGGTGGTGGTGGAGGGCTGCACACTGGGACAAGGTATCTCCTTTGCTGGGGTCCTCCCTGTTGGCCTGGGGTTCCCCCGTGAGTGTAGCCCCATGGAGGTGCCCTGGGACATGAGACTGGTGCCCTGTCTCTGTGCTTGGTGGCTTTTTTCAGCACGAGGAAGCACGTGGCTCCTTCCAGATGGAGGCAGCTGCTCCTGTGCATCTCCTGCCTCTGGCACAGGTCTGAAGATGGCTCAGGGTGGGTGCTGCTGGCTGCTCTGAACTCTGGCACTACAAGCAGCAGCATCACTTCCCATGTTGGAGAGACACTGCATCGCCCTGCCGTTGCTTTGCCTGTCCATGGCTTGGCCACACTCCAACAGGCCTGTGGCTGTGCCTGCCTGGGTCCCCACAGCTGCCCACTGCAGGCACCAGTCCCCCAACTGCCCTGTCCTCTCTGCCTCACTGCCGTGTTTTGGGTGCCCTGGAGCAGGAGGATGTGGCCACACAGGGCACCAGGACAGATCCCAAATGAGAGAGACAGGGGCCAACCACGTGTGTGATGGAGAGCTGCTCATCCCTGTCACCGTGGCTGGAGGTGCTTGGGGAGCCTTGTCCCTGTGGCCCCCAGGTCAACCTGCCTGGAAGCAGCACACCCTCGCCACGGCTGGTGGTGGGCAGGAAGCCTGCCCTGCTTGGAGGTCTGTCCAGCTGCCCCAGGGGTGCTGGAAAGGCCCCATGTGCTGGGGACATGGGCACATGCCCCGCTGGCTCTGCTGGCTTCTCCTCTCCGACGGCAGCTGAGGACGTGACGACTGCAAAACGCTGCCACTTTTTACAGCTGGGGTTTTACAGGGTGGGGGGAAGGGGAGCTTTTATTGAACTGTGTTTGCATTTTTGGAGCTTTTTAACAGAGACTTTCAGCCATGAGCGTCCTGCCTGGAGCCACCTCCTCCACGGTGGCCTGTGGGGCTGAGACCATCTTTTCAAACACTGTTCCTACGTTGCCTGTGCTCTGCTAGGCTGAAGAGCATTGGGAGTGAAGGGTCAGTCTGCAGGGGGGTGAATATCCCTGCGGTCAGGCCAATGTCCCTGTGGCTGGCAGCACCTCAATGTCCTGCCAAGATGTGGATCTTGGCCCTCTCCAGCCTGGCCCCATACAGAGGACCAGCCCCACAGTGCCACAGCAAGGAGGGCCCAGGCCTGTGTCCAGCATCTGATGGGCAGGAGGCTGCAAGCAAGGGGTGCTTGGAGAGCTGCACCATCCCCTCCGGGCAGAAGTGCAGGAGGGCTCAAGGTGCCAGAGTCACCACTGCAGCCGTTTTCCCTCGTTAGGGGTAAAATCTTGCCCACCTAAACCCACACTGTACATCCTGGGCTTGTTTTGTCCCTGTGGGGCTGCAAAGGGCTTGCTGAAGTGCCAGCTGGCAGCCAGGGCTGTGGCAAGTGTCTGCTCTCCGCTGTGGCACTTGCTGGGACCTGGCTCTGCTCAGTGCCTTGGGCTGTGGGACCGGTGCCACGGCCATGCCAGGAAGACCAGGAGCCCTGGGGCATCCCCTTGCCACCCTGCCCCAGGCTGTGCTCACCTCCAGCCCCACACTGCCAGCTGTGGCACACCAGCGCTGCAGCTTCATCACCTATTTTCTTCTTTTTTTCCTCTTCATTTCTTTTGGGGGTGGGGCGGGGGGAGGAAGGGGCGGGAGGATCAATCTGTCAATGTGGATGTTGGGTAATAAAACCTTGCACAAACCTCTGCTCGGGGCTGCCTGCTCCTCCCTCCCCCGGGGCAGAGAGGGTCCTGGGGATAAAAGCCAAGCTGAGCCCCACAGTGGCACCTCCCCTCTGGCACCAGCTGGCCCAAAACCAGCACTTCATGCTGGGAGAAATGACTCTGAGCTGACTGAGCCCCCCAGGCAGATGGGCTGATGGCCACAGGACACCATGACCCCCGCGGAACAGTTTTATTGCCAGACACAAGATACCAACACCGAAGCAGCTGCCGGAGTCCTGCTCCAGCACCCTGTGAGCCCGCTCACAAGTCCGTGGTGGTGAAGGTGGTGTTGAGGTACGCTGTTTTGGTGGGCTCCTTCAGGTTCAGGGCAGCCACCAGCACCTCCTTGTCGCTGGGGTCCGTTGGCCGCATTTTGACCTGCTGCAGGAGGAGAGAATGGTCAGAAGGGACAGGGCAAAGATGTAGGGCAGGGACACCCGTCCTTCCCAGGAGCAGAGGGCTGTTGAGGGGTGCAGAGTAAAGGACACAAGGGGTCCATGAGGCCCTGGAGACCACAGCAGAAAGAAGAGGATGCAGCTCTGTCAGGACTCCCAGCTGCCAAGCACTGGCAGCTCTTTGCACACTTACCTCGACCTTAAAGTTGTCATCTGCCGGTGCATTTACTGTATTTTCATCTAGGGAATTCATGCTGTGGAGAATGGAGGGTGGGAGGTAAAAAAGGACCCAGGCACTGGAGAAGTGAGGTATGAGGTGACAGCCTGTGGCCTTTGGGACCTGTCCACAGAGCTCACCTGGTCACAGAGATGGAGTCCTCGTGGAAGCCCAGGTCGTGGGAGGGATCGAGCGGGCGGTTCAGCATGGGGTTGGCCCTGGTCAGGGATGGGTGGCAGGTAAGTGCTACCCTTGGGGCACTGCAGCCCCTGGATGTGGGGACAAGCCTGGTCTCTCCCAACCTCCTTCAGGGAGCCCCCCACTCACCCCTCAGCATTGTACTGGTTGGTCCCGGGGATGCCAGCTCCTTGCTGTGCTGTGACAGGGTTGAAGGTTGTAGCCACCTTCAGAGCCTTCATGGCACTCAGCTTCCTCTTGTAGCTGCAAAGCCAAGGGATGGGGGGTGTGAGAGGGGCAGGGAGGAGCTGGGCTGTGGGATGGGGTGGGTCTGGGGGTGCGGGTGAGGATGAGGACGGTGGGGGGCAGTAGGAGGGGGTGCAGGCAGTTGAGGTACCTCCTGGTGGTGAGTACCAAAACCAGGGTCATGATGAGTATGAAGATGAGCAGGAATGCTGCCAATCCTGCGATAATGCCAATCAGCTCTACCTCCTTGGTGGGCTTCGTCGCCTGCCCGGGGCCCTGGCACAGAGCAGGGATGAGGGCACAGTTCCAGCCAGTGGAAGCCCCCAGCCAGCCCCAAAGGGGTAGTTGGCCTCTCCCCATGCCCCTTGCCTGGCCCCACTCACAATGACAGCCAGGCCCAGTTTCACCAGCTCAGCCAAGCCCAGCGGATCGGACTGTAAGAGTCTGCCAGGGAAAGCAGAGGTGTGAGCAGCTGGGCTGGTTCCAGCACGTGGCAGTGCCCATGCACAGCCCCAGCACTCACGTGCTCAGGTCATTGATGTCCAGGGCAGTGCCATTGCTGTACACGAAGTAGGCCTCCATCACTGACTTGCCATCCATTCTGCAGAATCAGAGATGGGGGGACTGTGGTGCCGGGGTGCAGGGCATCGTGCCCTGCCCCACAGTGACAGCTCTGATGCCACCACCATGTCCCCTTCCCCACCACCACTCACTGGGTGTCACGGGTGTCCTCTGTCCTTCGGATGGCCACCACGTAGACCGCTGCCTTGGTCACAGTGGTCAGGGCCCTAGGAACAAGAGAGAGGGGGGAAGCTGGGCTGGACATCCTGCTGTTTTGCTCACGGGTACAGGAAGCAGATGGATGCCCTGAAGCCCCCTCGTCTGGTGGGGACCTGCCTGACCCACCCCATTCACAATCCATGAAGCTGAGAGACACAGCTGGTGGGTCCAGCTGTGCACTCCCAGCCCTGGCCCAGCACCCCTTACAATTTAATATTTTCGGAGTTACTCTGGACTTCTTCCACCGTTGTCCGGAACTGGAGCCGAATGCGGTAGCTCTGATCCACCGTGAAGATCTGCGTGTGGGGAGCAGGGGTGAGTGGAGCTGGGCTGGGCCCCTGGCGTCCTGGGGCAGGATGGGGGTGACACTCACATTCAGCACAGTCTGTGCTCTGTGCACCGGTTCCTCACCATCCTTAGCCTCCACCGTCACCTTGTACTGCCCCTTCAGCGATTCATCAAGGTTGCTGGCCACCCTGTGAGGACAGGGACATCAGCAATCCCAGTGCACTGCACAGGATGTCCCCTGCTATCCCTAAAGCTCCATCCTACCTCCATGCCCAGGCAGGACTCCAGAAAGGCTTTGTCCCCATTCCTGCCTGTGCTGGCCCTGTGCAGTCAGGAGCTGAGCTGCATCCCCCCACCCCAGCCCAGCCCCATGGCCTCACTGGATACTCCCGATGTAGGTGCCCTTGTCAAGCGTTGTCACCACCCTGAAGAGGTTCTCGAAAGGCCGAGTGACCCCGCTGTCCTCCACAAACACCACGCTGGTGATGGAGAAGGTGATGGTTCCTCCCAGCCCTGAGTCAGCATCTGTGGCCTGCAGGGACAGAGCATGACAAGAGCACAGGCGGGAATGGCCCCTGCCTGCCTGCCCATGGTGGGGACAAGTGAACTCCATGGGCTGACAGATATGGGCAGGCTGCTCCTCACCTTCACAGTAGCCACTTGCAGGTCCACAGGAGAGATTTCGGGAACAACCACTGCCGGGAAAAGATGGATAGTGCAATCATGCTGGTGAGCAGCCAGACTTGGAGACCCCACACAGCCCCAGGGTTTTAAGCACCCACTGCTGCCCTTGGCCCCACAGCCTTCATGGAAAGCAGTGAGTAACCCCAGCCTGGTCCCCACACTACTCAGCCCTGCCCTGGGCTTGGGGAAGATCCTCACTGCTGGTGGATGTGGCAGGGTGGCTGCAGCAAGGAGCCTGCATGATGTACCAACCCCAGCTGCTCACCAAAAGTCTCTGAGATGGCCTCGAAGACTGGCATGTTGTCATTCACATCAATAATTATGATCCTCAGTGTTTCTGCAAATGTCCCAAAAGCAAAGCTCTGATCACCAACAGAGAAGCCCTGCAGCACCATCCTCTGCTTCCTGTGGGAGCTCTGTCCTCCCAAAAGACTCAGGTCAAAGAGCTGGGGGACACCCTCCCTCCGAGCCAAACCACCCAGCTCCCACCCTGCTGCCCACAGCTTCTTGTGGGAGGTGGGAGAGGCGGGTCCCAGCCCCTGCCACGCCCAGCCGTGGTGGAAGGAGCGGGCAGCGGGGGCCGTACCGTTCTGGCTGTAGCGGTTGCCCTTCTCAGTGTACAGATCCTCCACCCGCAGTGTGAGCAGGACCCTGTCACACACCTCGTGGTCGATGTCTGAGCTGTTCACCAGCAACGAACCGTTGGGTGCCAGCAAGAACCAGTCCCAGCACACGTCCTCAGCACTGCTGTCCCCCTTGAAGCAGGCAACTGCCAGCTCCTCGAAGACCAGCGAGTGGTTGGTGTCAGGGTCGGACGCGTTCAGTGTGTGGATCAGACCCTGCTGTGTCCCGTTCTCAGCCACTGGCACATCCTGCAGTGAGCCTGGCAGGATGGTGGGGGACTCGTCATTGACATCTAGGATGTGGACTGTCACTGAGACGTTGGTCTTGCCCCCTGTGTTATCTGCAGCTGTGTTCTCTGCCAGCACTGTCAGGGCGAAGAATTTCTGCTGCAGCGTGTCATAGTCCAGGGACATGTCGGGGTCTACGAACAGCTGCCCACTGTAATTCCCTGGCCCCAGGCGGGATGAGCGGATTAAGAAGTTGCTGAAGCCACTGGCTCTTTCAAGTTGGAATGAAATGCGGGAATTGATCTCTGTCCGGTCGGCATCTGTGGCATTCACCTCACCCACCAAGGACCCTGCAGGTGGAGACAGACACTGAGTGGGCGGGGGGCACTGACTCAGGGCCACTGCTGGTCCCACAAGCCTGGCCATGCAACTTCTACCTTGAGAGTCTTCAAAGACTGAGAACTCATAAGACTGGTTGAGGAACACAGGAATGTTGTCATTCAGGTCCTGCAGGAGACAAGGCCTATGGCTGTAGCCCTTCGAGGAAACAGGATTCCCCACAACCAGCTGGGGACAGGAGTGTGGGCACCTGCCTGCCCACAGGCAGGAACTACACAAGCCCTCTCCTGCCTCCCTGCAACAACTATTCCCTCTGCCCCCACAGAAAGCCTGGAGACACCTCTGCCACAGCCAGGGATTCCACATCCCCACCCTGCCCATCCATCCCAGTTCCAAGTCCCAGCCTGCCCCAGCATCTCCCTGCTTGTGCCCAGGGCTCACCCCCACGGTGATGGTGACGTTCACCGTGGTGTTCAGTGGTGGCTCGCCGTGGTCATACACCATCACGGTCACCACCATCTGTCCGTGCTCATCTTCCAAGGCCTCGCGGTCCAGCGGCTCCTTGCTGTGCATCTCACCTGTGTCTGCATCAATGGTAAAGTTGTTGCTGAACAGTCCTGGCAAGATCTTGAAGCCCAATTTGCTGTTGCGGCTGCCAGGCTCGTCATTGTCGATGGCCTGAAAAGGTCAGCATTTGGAACAGGGCTGTTTGGCACCTTGGGGACAGGCCCTCCCCTCTGACAGTCCTGTCACAGCCCCGCACCTCTGTTGGTACGTACCTGGACCTGTGTACTAACATTCTGCCCCTCTTCCACCGAGATGAAGTAGGAGCCAATGATGATGGGCTCCATGTCGTTGGCATCCAGCACGGTGATCTCCAGCACTGTAGTGCCCACCAGGTTGCCCCCATCCTTGGCCTGCAGGTTGACGTAGTAGACGGAGCGAGACTCCCGGTCCAGCAAGCTCCCGTTGTACACCAGCAGTGCCCCGGTTGTGGCGTTCACCATGAAGGTTTCACGGCTGTGGCATACACAGAGCCCTCAGGCATGGAGCCCAGTCTCCAGGACGATGCCCTGGTTCTGGCTGGCTCTGCCCTTACGTACATGGTCTCTGGGAGCAGCTGGTAGGTGATCTGGCCCAGGACACCGCTGTCTGGATCATAGGCCTAACAGACAGAAGGAACCATCTGGTCAATCTGTTTCAGTCCTCAGAGCAGTGCTGAGTCTGGGGCAGTGGCTGTCGGCAGTGAACACCCCAAAAATGTGGCCCTGATAGGCAAGGGGTTCCACCCTTGGGTACCCACTGGCCCTGAGTCCTTCCTGTGTGTATGAAGAAATCAATGCCCTCAGCACAAGCAGTACTAGAAGTGCTAGGTGTGCCCAATGCCCTGCTTGGGGATATTAGGTGTGCCCATTCCCTGCTCAGTGCCTGACCGTGATGTTTGGGGAGATGACAGTGCCATCGGGGCTGTTCTCCATCACACTCAGGTTGTAGGTGCTCTGGGGGAACTCAGGGATGTGGTCATTGCTGTCCATGAGGTCAATGGTCACGGTGGCTGTGGAGCAGCAGTCTGTAGGGTTCCCTGTGTCATTAGCAATGATCTGCAGGATTAAAAAGGGACTGTGTCTCACATGAGTCCCCAAACATTAGAGAGACCTGTGACACTCCAGCACAGCTCCCCTGCACCAAACACACTGCCAGGGCAGAGCCCTGTTCTGCTTTAGCTCCTGAACTCTGCAAGAGAAGGGCCGTGTCCCCACTGTGCCCCAATGCTTGCAGGGAGCAGGAACTGCCTCGGCAGAGCAGGCCAGCCCTGCAAGTCCCACCTGCACCACCATGACATGGCTTATCTCGTAGTCCACTAAGGTTGAGTTTTGCACCAAGATCTGGACTTCCCCTGTGCCCACAATTGTTGTGGGGAACACAGTGAAGGCGTTGGCATTCGGACCCTGCAGGCTCAGCTCAAAACTGCTGTTGATGCCCTGCCAGGGAGGGACAAGAGTGAGTGTGAGTGGTGCAGCCAGGACAGACCAGTGCCACAACCCAGCACCACGGACAGGCTCCTACCTTATCTGGGTCGTGGGCAATGATGTTGAGGTTGGACACGGGCAGTCTGGAGGAGGAGTGCTCTATGATGTTGCCCACAAAGTTGTTCTGAACACTGGTGGAGAAATTGCAGCTGGACAGGGAGCAGTTGTAGAACTGGGGCTTGTTGTCATTGACATCAGTCACCAGGACTGTCACCAGAGTGCTGGTCTGGGCCACCTTGCCATAGATATCCAGTTTCTCCTCACGTGCCTGGGCAGAAGGAGAGAGCAGGTTGGAGGGGCCCAGGGAGAGGAAGAGGATGGGGTTCCCCTTGCTACCTCCTACTCACTGTGACATTCAGCAGCACTTCCTCTCTTGGCAGCTGCTCACGGTCCAGGGGCTCACTTACAGTGATGGTGCCCGTTGTGTCATCAATAGCAAAAGGAACACTGGCATCTAGGACAAGCAGACAGCAGGAACCAGTGGCAGCCACTGGGAAAGGCAGGCCTGGCCCTCTCTCTGCCAGCTGGTTAAGTTGGCAGAGCCTGGGTGCCCAGAACCAGTTTCCAGAGTTACCTCTTGCTGCCTGACCACCCCTCCTGCTCATCCCACCGTGTCATCCCCTGCCTGACCCGTTCTGCCCCATCACTCACTGCTGATGGTGTAGAAGATTCTATCATTCACCCCTGTGTCTTGGTCCATGGCGGTGACAGTCAGCACAATGGTGCCCTGTGGGGACATGGCCATCAGGGCAGGACCTATGACATCTCCAGATGCCCACAGGCCTGGTGGCCCAGACACTTCAGGGCATGAGAGCCCCCAGGAAGGGGCAGGGGCAGGGACATGGCACTGGGGCAGGCAGGCTCCTGACCAGATTGCAGTTCTCAGGCACAGAGCCCGAGTAGGGCTCACTGAGGAACCGTGGGTTCAGGTTGGCAACGTCTGTAATGGTCAGGGACAGGTAAGTAAAGCTCTTCTGGACCTTCCACTCATTGTGCAGCCATCCCCCACCATCCTGAGAAACAGAGCACCTGTCAGTCCCACAGCTCCCTCACCTGCAGCCCTCCATCCCACCCCGGACGGTCCCCACCTGGGCAAGGATCTTGATCTCATAGAAAGTATTCTTGGCATAGTCCAGGGAGCCATTGAGCACCACATTCCCATTGGGCAGGACGTAGAAGAGCTGGAGATTCTTCATGTTGTCTGGAATCACCTGAACAGGGGACATCAGCCTGTGTCACCAAGGCAGGGAGCAGAGGTGTCCCAGCAGAGAAGGGAGCTCAATCCTCACCCTTCTGCCAGGCTTGGCCCATGGGGACCCCAAACCACCTGGCTCATCCCCGACCTCAAACTGTTCAGCACCTTGCACCCTTTGTCCAGTGGGTCCTGACCCAAAACCTCCCTGCACCCCCAGAGATATGGGTCTGCCTGGCCATGACCCCCAGCACCTCAGCACCACAGGGGTGGCCCAGGGCTGGGGTTTGGCTATGGTATGACCTCTCCACAACGCCCTGTGCTCACCTCCACGATGCTGTAGCTGACTTTGGAGGCGTTCCCAGTGTCGCTGTCAGTGGCAAGCACGGTGTAGATGATGCTGCTCAGACTCTCGTTCTGGGCACACAGGAGGGTGGTGGTGGCAGAGCAGGGGGTGATGCTGGGCCTGGACCCTGCCAGCCCTGCCCTGGAATGTTCTGGCCCCGCAGGGCTGGGGGTACTGCCCAGTGCCATGGGACACACAGGGACGAGCTGCTGCCCTTGCTCAGGCTGGGCAGAGACCGGACCCCCTTGCTACCCTCCCTGGGGTCCCTTGGGAGCAGAGGCTACACCCCAGCCCTGGAGTTGCTGGATGGGGGTCAGACTCATTCCCACACCCTATCTACACCTTGATTCAGCGTCACGCTGTCCTGTGCTGACAGGCACACCCTGAACAGAAACTCACTGCAAGGGCAGAGTCCCAGTCACATTCCAGTATCCCAGGGTGACACAGAGGCTCCCATCGGGAATTGCCCTGGCACAGAGTGCTTCCAGCTTCTGGCTGCACCGTTGATCACCCCACGCCCAGGCACACTGTCACCACACACCCAGGTGCAGGGTCAGACAGTTCTCAGCCTGTTGTTGTCCCACTGCTAGCACACCCATGCCACAGGAGCCACCCAGCACCCCTGCCCTGCTGCCCCTGGGGGCAGGGAGGTCCCAGAAAGGTACCTCGGGGATGGTGGCAATATATGGTGTGTGTTGGAAGACCGGGGCATTGTCATTACGGTCCTCCACGATGATGGTCATTTTTTCAGAGACCTACCAGAAGTCAGAGAGGGCACAGGATGGGTGTGTGGGAGATGGTGGTCAGCAGAGCTGGGTGCAGTTCTGGCACCCCATGCCCACCCTGGCCAGCCAGCCAGCATCACCCATTCACTTCCAATTGCCTTCCCACTGAGCCTTGTCCATGGACTTGTCCATGGGGGCTCCCTTCCCCTTGCAGACACCCAGCCCTTGCCCCAGCACTCACCTCATTATTTACACCATCAGACACTCTGGCAGTGATGGTGAGCCTGGCCTGGAGCTGAGGGGACACAAGGCAGGACTTGGTCAGGGCCAAGGTGGGGCTCAATCCTTGGATGGCTGAGCCCCAACCTCTGTGAGGACAACTCTCCTCCAGGAGCTGGGTTTTGGGGCCAGGGAGTGACCCACAGGCTCTGTCCTCCATCCTCATAGCCCCAGACTCCCACTCAGGGACATCTGACCCCATCCTCTGCCCACACCTCACGGTCCAGGTAGTTCCTCAGTGTCACGTTGCCTGATTCAGAGTTGACATAGAAGTAGAAGGAATCTGTCCCTCCGATTTGGTAGGTGAGAGGGTCGTTGTCTAGGTCATAAGCCTTCATCTGGAAAGCAAACTGGCCTGGGGGCACAGGCAGTGTCAGAGCCTACCCAAGAACCCCCCAGTCACTCCTCTGACACCCCAGGCCCTTCTTGAGACTGCCCTACTCACCCAGCTCCAGGTCCTCAGGCACGTAGAAGAGGGTCTCGTTGAAGATGGGGACTGTGTTGCCTGAAACTACAGGGAAGAGGAGGTGAGCACCATCACTGTGCCAGGCTGTGCTGGCAGACCCACCTCTGGGCACCTCCTCAGCTCCAGCCCCAGCTCCCAGCCCCTAGCCATGGTTTGGGTCTCCATGGGAGCAGGGGATCCTCCTGCTCTCTCATCCTTGTGGTCATCCCACACCTCCAGACCGTGCTTCTCTTCCAGCTGCAGCCCGAATCCTTTCTCTACTGTCCAGCCCTGCCCTGCCCTGGCTCCCCAGCTGTTTTGGGGTCACAGCTTCCCCCAGGGAATTGAGAAAGAGTACTGGGGGTTGAAAGCAGCTCCAACACCTCCCACCCTCCCATGCCAGATACCAAGAAGAGTCCTTACCTGTTGCCAGGAGGAAGGGGAGCAGCACCAAAGAGTGCCATGCCATCCTGCCAGGATGCCTGTGGGCACACACCAGGGAACAACACCTGAGAGACTGAAGTCTGCCCCCCAAATCCCTCCCTGGGAGCAGCCACCAGGGCAGGAGAGGTGCTGGTGGGGACAGTCCCCTCTGCTGGGCGGGGCTGGTGAGCAAACACCAAGCCCCACACTGGAGCCCTGGGCACGGGCTCCCTGAGGACATGGCATGGGAGGGCAGGGTTCACCTCCAGGTAGAAGAGACTGTAGGTGTTCCTGGGGGACCCCAGGAGCTCGTCCTGGGCATGGCTGGAGGCTCCACTGCTTGTGCCCAACAGGGCCTCCCAAAGCAGTGCTTGGAGTCCAAGAGCAACCCACGGCATGACCACGGTCTCTCCCTCCTTGTGCCAGGGCTGTGGGCAGCCCTACAGCTGAGGGACACCCCCATCTCCCCCCCACGGAGCAAGGTGCCCTTGGGGGCTGGGATAGGGGCTGACATCCCTTACCTGTGGCTGTGTCCCTGGGGATGCTGCCTCTGCACTTGCATCTTGGCACTGCCAGACCTTTGCCTCCTGCAGTAAACATGTTCATCAATCATTAACTGCAATTAAAGGGTGAGAAATCCCTCTCCTGTCTCCCGTATTCCTTGTGCTCATCCCACAGCTCCCACCCAGCTCAACTCCAGGCTCACTCCCCAAAAACAGGTCCCCAGGTCTCCATACTGGGTGCCGTCCCTCAGGATTCAGCCACCCCAACCTGCATCCATGGGACCCCAGCTCCCAGAAGGGGTGTGGAGCCTGCAGGGATGCAGAGGAATCCCAAAACACCCCAGGAGATCAAAGAGGGGTTAGGGAAATGCCCTGCATCCCCTGGGCTTGGGACACTGGGGTCCTACCAGGACAGGGGGTGGGCACCAACCTTGTGGTGTGGCCACTGGGGCGGGTGCCTGGGGCCCTCTGCACCCCCTGCCACCCACTCCCCTCCCCAGGGGCTTGGCCCAGCCTCCCTGACCTACTTCAGACCCGCTAGGGACAAGGGTGGATTGTCCAGCTCTGCTCAGGCAGAAAAGGGCTGGGAGGTGGTGGTGAGGGGGGGCATGGCCAGCCTGTTGGACCCCCGCATCTGTGGCCCTATTCCCTGGGGAACCCACAGGGCCTGGATACTGGAGAAAGTCTAGAGTCCTCCCAGACACTCAGCCTGCTCTGAGGTTCCCATCTCACCCTACACCTGGGTCAGATAACCCTCAGAGAAGGGGCTACAGAGGACAGACTGTGACCATCCCTTAGCAAACCTCTCCTGAGCTGGTCCAGGACATCCCCACAGACACCCCATGAGCTGCGTGGGTTACCCCCGGCGTCCCCCAGGGCTGTTCCAGGGTGCGTCCCCCGAGACTCCTGGGGCTGGTGCTTGACACTGTTCTGCAAACTGCCCCTGGCTGTCCTGGGGCACTTCCACAACTCCCAGGGCCGTCCTGAGACATCCACAACATCCACGAAGGAGACTGTAGCCAGGTGGGAGTCGACCTCTTCCCCCTGGCAACCAGTGAAGGTTTAGGTTGGACATCAGGAAGAATTTCTCCACGGAAAGGTTTGCCAGGCATTGGAATGGGCTGCCCAGGGAGGTGCTGGAGCCATCGTCCCTGAAAGGTGTGTAAGAAAAGACTGGATGTGGCACTCAGTGCCATAATCTAGTTGACACGGTGGTGTTGGGTCATAGGTTGAGCTGCATGATCTCAGAGATCTTTTCCAACCTAATTGATTCTTTGATTCTCTAATTCCTGCCATCTTTCGCAGCTCAGTGCCGGGTGGCGCTTGCTGCGCTGCTACTCAGAGCATTACGGCCGAAGAGCTCCGCCGTGCAGTTCAGCTGCGCCCTTGTTTGGCTCATTACGGCAGCAGGCGGCGGGCGCGCCCATCGGCGCGGCGCGGGGGGGAGCAGCGCGGCGCGGCCGGTTCCATCGGCGCGGCGGGCGCGGGGGCGCCATGAGGCGGGGCTGAGGCCGGAGCGGGAGCGGCACCGGGACTGGCACCGGCACCGGGACGGACACGGAGCCCGGCGGGCCCGGCCGCCGCGCCATGCGAGCGGGCTGAGCGGCGGGCAGCGCCGGGGCACGGCACC